>JAUZNK010000001.1:9812-22440 GCA_035046665.1 Euphysa ruthae
AGTGGGGTTCGAACCCACGCGGACATTCGTCCATTGGAACTTAAGTCCAACGCCTTAACCACTCGGCCATCCTGGTTGGTTGTTTATAACTCTATTTATTTAATTCACTTTAAAGCATAAATGATAATGACATTATCTTAGGTTAGCAGTATATAGGCCACTCAAATTTTAACCTGGAACTAAATAATATACAAATTATTTTTGCTTTATTTGCTTATACAGCTGTTAACAATCATTCTCAAAAAAGTTTACAAATATTTTCCCAGGGGTTTTTCCAAAAACAAGGGATTTATCTTATGACGTCTCAAGGGAGTAATACTCTAAAAAAATTATTTTCTTCTGTAAAGTTATTTACGGTGTTTGGTATGGTTCAATATCGAAGCTATTAAAAATCATTACCAAAAATATAAAAATTCAGGGAACGTTGCGATGGTAACCCTGCTGCGAAGCGACAACATGTTTTTATAGACCAACCACCCCGCCAAGAAAATCTGGATAAGTTTTGATCAATTTTGATAAAAGTACAAGCTACAATATAAGCGGAGCACATTCAAATTATAAGTTTTTTTATTATATTCTGGCTCACTATTTTTTTAGTAATATATGTGATATGTAAGCACTGAAAATTTTATTTAAAAATATTAGGCGGTTATCAGGATATTCTTGGCGGGTTCAAAAAATCTCATTATGAGAAAAACGCAAAAGAAATATTAACAAATTACATTTAAATTCCTAATAAACTTAACATTAAATCAAAATACTTGAATTTCATATACTTTTTCCTCTTTTTCTTCATTACAATCTTGCTTTTGATTTTTTTATCTCGTAACTTTTTTCGTCTTAGTTTAACACTTTCAGTATTTTTGTATTTTGACAAAGATATCGTTGATCTTTTTGTAACCATTGTTAGTGAAGATTCCAGGTATCAAATCTAGTTTTTCATAGAGTAAAATGATAGACTTTTTCCCCATGTTAAAATTGCTGACCGCGTCATAAACACCAAACCGCAATTGTTTTAGCGACACGAAAGTAGTATAAGGGATTCGTTCCCATATTGTTGCATTGAAGCTTTCGTCCTGATTCTGAGTCTCCCCAAAGAGATATTTTACTAACATTTCATCAGAACTTAATTTTAAGCACATTGGTTTCAACCTCATTACAATATCCAAAGGCAAATCAGGACCCGGTTTATATTGTATTGGTTTTGCTGGCGATATCTTGGTTATGTTTACACCAACTATCTTTGCCGCTCGGACAATGAGGATAATGCCAGTTGTTGGTTATGGAAGATGAGATATGAAATAAATTGCTCGAACCGAAGATTGCATTGCTACTAAAATTTTTGAATGTTGTCGCAATGCCACACCAAAGTAGTTTTGAAGGTAATTTTTCTCCGATACCTTCCTAATAATGACCAACACATTCAATTTTTTTAATTGTTAGATCATCATAAATATCATTAACGTTAGAAAAACATTCAGTGCATCGTAATTTGTAAATTTCAATGGATCGATTAAACATACGTCTGATACCTTCAGGTTCCATTCCAAGAGCAGACCCATTATAGTTATAGCCGCATACATGTGAGTTTCTCAAGTGTGCTCCAGTGTGCATAAGCTAATGGGTCAGACTTCTGGAGATCTAGTTTAAGCTAACACGCTTTACACGTTTTACTCATTACTTCGATGTCAAGTACTTTTCCTGTTTCAATGCAAATCGCAGTAGCAACGCCATTATTTGAGGAGAATCCTCTACGCTCTACTGTCTACAGACACACCAATAACACTTTCATCAATGGCTTTATTTTTAATTCTACTTACTTCATCAACGGAAACTTTCATTGAATCCGAAGAAACCTCAATCATTGCGACAACCATTTTGTCAATTTTATCAGCCAAATTTTATTATATGTGGAGAAAGTCATTGAGCCAGGCATATTCATAAGCGTTGTAAACTTTTCTATACCAGCACAACTATGACCCATTATCCTCATAGTATAAACCATTCTTCTGTTAATATTAAAACCTTTTACACCTTTCTCCTTCGATAAACATTCACGCGAAGTATAAAATTACTTTACAAAGTCACAACTACAGTTTAGTACAAGTTTACATGATAAGCCTTTCTTTACGGATACATTTTCTGTGACAAAATGGAAAAGTAGTTCACTAAAGACACTAGATAAAATTTCCATTGCAATTAATCTGTTTCCAGTTATATCTTTATATCATTAACAAGGTGTATCACTTGAACTTTTTTTGTTAAAAAAGAGGTATACGTATCAATATTTTCAATATTTACAGGAGTGTGACTTAATTCATTATTTACAGGAGTGTTATTTAATTTATTATTTACAGCGTTACTTTCCTCGCTATTCAACAATGGAATATTGTGTTTCTTTTTCATAAAGCATCTTCTCTTTTTCCTATACTTTGTTGACTGTTACAATCTATCAAAACTTCCCATGATAATAACTTCAGCAAGGGAATAGCTTAAAAACAGTTAAAAACGATTTGTTACCATTTTTAATCCTTTTGTCTTAATTATTCAAGTATAACTCAACAGAAATTACTATTCATGAAAATTGCCTAGTTAAGCTTTTTTGGGGCTCTAAACTTGTTGCTAAGGGCGTTGCTTGGGGAATAATTGGAGTACCTGACATTTCAAATTTCATTTATTTAGTAACTGTCCAGTTGATCTAAATATTGACCTGCAACTAAATAATATAGAAATTATTTTTTTCTTTTCTTTAAGCTGTTAACAATCATTTTATAAAAAAGTTTACCAAAATTTTCCCAGGAGTTTTTCCAAAAGCGTAGGATTTAATTTGACGTCACAATGTGGAAGGACAAAAATTATACTTATGAAGTTAAAAAGTACACTTTGTGATATATTGATGAAAAACTATATCATTCATAGTAAAATATGATAATTTTCATAAATAAAAAAGAAGTAAGAAATTAATCAATCTAACTCGTCAGCAATCTCGTCATCAACATCTATGTTTTGCACTGATGATTTAGATGAGATTTAGTGGAGCAGATTCTTTGGTGGTATACATTGCTACGAGTGCGCGCGTTCGTTGTTTGACTTCCACCCCCAGTTATTTGGATCTAAATCATCGGGACCTTTCCAATACTGTGCTTGATGGTATACTCACATTGAATGAAATGAAGCTGCTATTATGTTTGTGGTAGGTTTTCAGACAATACAACTTTTACAACTCGTAGTGTGTCAGGGGTCTGCTCATCTTTGTTTACGTATACCTTTATAAGGAGAACTTCATGCATCAAACACTTTTTAGATGGGAGTTTTAGTACTTAGTGAACGCCATTTTCTTCCCAGCTGAAAATAATCCTGATGTTGTGTCATATCCTAGAAAGGCGTGTAACGATAGAGTTATACACTTCTAGACCGATATTTTTTCTGACTTGAGGTATGTTTCATATTTTTGTTTTCGCTTTATTTCGCTGATTCAATGGTTGTTTGTGTGATTAACAGATCTGCATCGCTTATTGGATGTTTGGTTCTAAGACAAGCTTCGTTCATATTTAATGATAGCATGTTTAAAAACCACTGTTCATTTTGTAAGTTCATCAGAAGCTCTTCTTTCTTCATAATTAGTGCTGTGTTCTCACTAAAATGCACAACACTTCAAATTTGTTCTTTATTACATCTAACATGAGTACAGTCTTTTGTCGAATTGTTGACATTGTACCCATCAAAAACCGTACTGTTTTTGTTCCATAATGATTTATGATAAAGTTTAAATGGTATGGTATGTTGCGCCTTTATACCATAATATACCATGCAGGTGGGAACCTCCATCTAAAATGTAGCATACTTCTTTTGGAAGAGACACATATTTGTGAGAAGTTTTAGCCCATATAGCAACGGCAAATAAAATTAGAGAAAAGACATTTTGTCAACGAAGAGCTTCGTTAATTAAATCAAATGGACTTTTTTATCACTGATGGTGTAGCATACCATATAAAAAACACTGCTTTTGTAAGTATGGGAGTATGGGCAATACTTAAAGTTTAAAAATGTACTAAATAAAATTACTTGTTCAATTATAAGATCCATAGATAGACCGCCCGGGTATCAATCTCTTCTGCAAACAAACTGGTACTCTGATACAAACTTTTTATATAGATTTAAGTTTTTCTGTGGTAGTTCAGACATTGTTTGTAGATATATACGCTGATTTTCCATATGAATGGTGTCCAGAGGTAGCAAATTAGGATATCATCTCCTTAACAGCTTCCAAATGTAAAAAGTATTTGCCAATCTTCTCTGCTTTGATAAACTTACGTAAAACTGAAACCATATTTAAAAAATTGATCTTTGAAACCATACTATCATATTAACTAATGTTTTAGTCAGCTCTTCTTGATTGAAATTCTCTGCTGATATCTCCTTCGATAAAACTTTATTGACTGTAACAATTAACTGTAATAGTTCTTTTTTTTTTTTTTTTTTTTTTGAATTTTCAGATATATTAAATATTTCTAAATGACTGATTTCGAATATAGCAATAAAACAAATTCCAGAGGTGATTATGGCGTGGAAAACTCCCCAAATAATAAGATGTCCACGGATAACAATCTGTTCTGTATAAATTGATGTCATGACTGATTGCACCAAGAAAACTCATTGTTGTATGTAGAGTTCCTACACTATCTTGGGAAAACTAACACAAAAAATTAGACATAAAATGCATGAGGTAATAAAAATTTACATCGGGGTCTAATTCGGCTTATAAAAAAGAGCGGGACTGACAGGGGTTTACCCCGGGAATTTGTTGACAGATTTTTTGTAATAAGTTTCTACAATATCTTGGGAAACCTGACACAAAACACTAGATACGTAACTTATGGGGTAAAAAAAACGTACACTGCTGGTGAATTTGTGGTATAAATAACTGGGACAAGGATCTCATTGGGGTTTAAACATGGAATATTTTGTCAGTTTCTTGTAATAAACTTCTACACTATCTAAGGTAAGTTCACATAAAAAAAGGAATGTAACTTATGGGTTAAAAAAGACGTACATTATTAGTGTTAGTTAGGGGTGGTGTGACCCTGTTGATGTCACATTAAAAAATATCCCAGTTTTTATAAAATGATTTTTTCAAAACACTGTTAACAAATAGTTAAGAAATATTTTATTTAAGATATAGAGTAAAATTATCTAATTTTGGGGAATTTTCCACAGGAACCTGAGACAAGTTCCACCAGCAAAAGCAAAGCTGACTACAAGATTTTGAATATTCAATAAGCTATTACCTGTTTGGAATATAAGAACCTTCTGAGGAAATTGGGGTAAAGTAAACCATCGCGAACTCTTAGATTCTAGAGTTAGATGTAAAATATTTATTGATGACGTAGTTTAAAATTTTTACGAACGTGTAAAGGTCCCCATCCCTCTCTCAACAATGTTATATTAATAACATCATAAGATTTATACTAATGTCATTTTTCTCGCGCTCAATCATGTTTACCAATGTGCTGTTCCAGAAAAAAGCTATTCCCACCACCCCACCACCCCTATTGATGACCTTAATTTTACTGACAACTTATGCAATTTATGAAAACTGTAAAGCCTTCTGGAATTTCCAGTGAATTTCAGTTTTACTCTATGAAATTTCTTGCATATACAATTACTAGAACTTCCAGAAATTTTTTTTTCTAGACTTATGGAAGATCTATCAATTTGTTCTAGCTCTATGGAATTGCATTGATTTTATCCAGCAACCTCTGGAATTTTTGGAACAGCCCAATACATTATCACATTTGATCTTATAGTATATACACCATTTCCAACATTAACACGTTGCTGAATGGAGTTTTTATCACAATCTTGTCAGCGACAACTCAATAATTCACCTTTTTGACAAATCGCACTCTTCAAGCCACAATAATGTATTTTCTTGAACACTGTCATTTCAATGTTTATTTGCATGTGTAATACAATAATCCTTTGCGAGGTGTGTGTGTTACGATTACTGACAGTGTAATTTCACCGGAAAATATTCATGCTTGATTTATGAAAAACTATATTTAAGTTGCATTGCTTTTTAAATTATTGCTATTTCTTTTATATACTTCTTATTTTAATGGATATTTTAAGGGTTAGGATGTATTTTTTTGTTGTTAATTGATGGGGGCGTGCAAGAGTTCCGAAACTTGGAAGGGGTTTGAATTTTTTTAACTATCATGGAATTTTCATTACGCCTGGTTACCCGGTATTAAAAAATACCAGCCCCTCCTGTCAAAAAAATTTTCGTATGTCAAACTTGTTTCATTCTAACTACTTGTAATACTCTGATAAAAAAAGGATAACGATGAGACATAAAGCAGGTCCAGTGTTACTGGTAGATATTGTTAAAAAATTAAAACCAATATTTGAAGAATTAAGTTTTAACAAAAACTTGAAAAAGTGTTTGCATAGGAAAACGCAAAACTCAAATAAGTGTTTCAACAGTACTATTTGAGAGCGAATACCGAAAACCAAGTATATTTCATTTGGGCAGTTATAATTCGGAGTGTTCGACGCTTTCGCAAACTTCAATATTGTACGTAAAACATCAATACTTATATTTGTGGTGCTTGAAATGATATATTGAAATGATAAATGGTCGATATCTAACACGGATTTGTAAATTGTTAGTATTTCAATTTATGTGGAAGGGTTGCCCCTTTTTATAAGTATATTTTAAAAAATTTTTTATATATTTGAGGGAAACAGTCATTTAAAAAATTATATCCAATAAAAATATATCTTTCTGGGTAAGTATTGTTTTATAACACATTACTTCAATTATTTTGATATAGTTTTTGTGGCAGGTGCATTAAAGTAATCGATTGCTAATGTTCACAGTGGTTTATTTACTTTCATTGAATTGCTAACACAGAGCATAACAAGTTTTACCCGCATCTTCCCCTTGAGTCTTTATTCTCGAATTTGTTTTAAAAATACATAACAAACAAATAAAAAAAATAAAAGTTTGGCTTGGATATTAAAATTTAATATAAGTAATTTTTATTAAAAGATAGTATTAATACAGTTTTACGTCTCCGATATCCGACTTCAATTAAATATTCTCCGTGAGAATTTAGCCGAATTTGTGTTATAGAAGGATAATGTATTAAATGGTGCTTTTTGAAGGAGCTTACGTAGGTTTAGTCAAAAATGTTGATATTCTCCTACATATATTGAATATAGCTAAGGATTAAATTTTAGTATAAACAAGAACACGTAGCATCAGATAGTTACCTGGAAGTATGAAATATGTCACATATATATCAAGTGTGTTGAAAAATTTTATCATTCTTGTGTTCGCCATAGGTAAAATTTTTTATTAATTTTATGCGGAAAAAGCAAATCCAAAGAGAAAATCCACTAAAAACGTTGATTTCATATTGAATAGCTCCTTCTAGGAAATCTTTCTAAAAATTAAATCACGTTAATATAATATGAGCTGATAAAATTTATCGCAATTAATTAGGGAGGTGAGGGTAAATGTTACATAATTTTGGAGAAAATTTGTAATCTACATGAAATGATAAGATAGTATCACTAAAGTCATTTAATGGACTTCTTTATAGTACTGATTTGATTTAATTCGATCTCTTAGGCCAATTTCTTGTTCTATTTATAAAATTTTTCTTTGTTTTGAAAATAATTGGTTGCCGTGATTTTCACATGTTTTTGACTGCTTGACAATTTTGACTGTTTTTTCTTAAAAAACACGTGATTTTTGAGATATTTCTTTTTTATTTAAACTTTGCAATGGAATGAAAAAGTAAGGTTATTTAAATAGTTGATTTTTTAGTATTAGTATTACAGTCAACCTAAGTATAAAATTATCATATTTATATAACATTATTTTGTTTATACTTTATATTTGTTATTTATAAGCAATTTTTTTTTTTGCTAAATATACTGCAAACAATTGAAACAAGGTTTAAAACGGTTGTGTTAATTGTTAAATATACTATTTTCTTCTTTTTTTTATCTTTTTAATTCAATTGTTTTTTTTTTTAATTTCAGAGGATAAAAATATTTAATAATTTTTTGGAGCTAATTTTCATTTTGATTAAAATTTATTAAGGTGTATAGTCATAGGGGAGGCAGATTACCTATATTCTTTACTAGAAAATGCTATTTTAAACAAGTTATATAGCTTATAAAGAGCTCTTAAAGCTTTAGAATGTCAAAGAATGTCAAAGAGATGTTTTTAAATTTAAAATGTTACGTTTTTTTTTTTCGAAAAATATTCTATAAATTTATTTTCTATCCCCTTTTTTTTTTCTATTTAAATATTACTCTCAAAGCTCCTGTCTAAAAATAAATAAATAAATTTTTTTGTTGGTTTTAAGAGATTAGTGTTCAAATTAATAATAGAAAAATAGTATTCTTTAATTCAGTTATTATAAATTGATAAAAAAAAAAATATTTTATTCACTCAACGTCCAACTAAATCTCAACTTCAGCATAGTCGTTTTTTTTCCTTCGTCGTCTGTCATTGCGTTTTCTTCGTCGTCTGTTATTGCGTTTTCGTAAATTAAACAAACGCAAATATCTGTGCATTTCAGGCCATTGCAACAATATTAGCAATGATATGTCGAGCAAGAGCCAGTAGGCTTAAAATTAGAAGAGCTGCATACGTGTAAGCAACCTTCTACGAGTATTTTCTTCATCTGTGAATCAAGTAAATACCATACAACTATATCACAAAAAATGTGTCGACATATATTGTGGCACACATCGCCAGCAGCTAGGTCTTGGTAGAACGCCGCCAGTTCTATGTAGGGACTAAGTGGTGTAGGGACTAAGTCCGCGATTCTGCTTTGCAGGTCATGCAGTGCTCAACGAGTTGCTAAAAAATGATGCTTATAGAGAATCATGCGTGTAGAGACTTTGCCAGTGTGCTGTGTGAATTGGTCCACATTTCTATTCAGAGTCTGATTAGGGCATATCGGGATATATATATATACCCCCTACCATAGATAAGGAGCAAACACTGGAAGAATACATTAATAAACTGCTTGCTGAGTTTACCCGAAACTGACAGAAAATGCCCTAAGCCCTTCAATAATGAATATATCGAGCAACTACTTGCTAAAGCCCTCAAAAATAAATAAATTAAGCAAGCTGAGTCTGAAGCCCTCAAGGGTGATGATAAAAACATCACTGCTGAGTCTATTCCAGAAGCTGTCAATGAAAGTCTGTCGTAGTTTTCCTTGCCTTCTGCGTTTGAGTCGCGTGTGAAAGATGAAAAACAGCTTTCACAGACATCGTTAAATACAGCCCCAAGGCTGTTAATTAAAGGCTGTCGAAACCTCTCCGGCGTTCTGCGATTAAGGCATACGTAAAGAAGAAAAAACTGACTCTCACAGATATCGTTAAAAACACAAAGGGGATGTTGTTAAAGAAAGTCCGTTGAAGACTCTCAGAACTTCTGCGCTAAAGTCGGGACAGCTGAAGGAAGAAAAACCCCACCTACAACTGACCAGAGAAGGAATGACCTCAAAGAAGATCAAATTTGATCCGAACGTGTACTATGCACTAGTTATCAACAGTTAACTCCAGTGCTCTACCCAGACGGGCGCTACATCAAGAAAGGAAAAAATAGTCTTGAAAAAGATAAAGGAAGGTGTCGATGGTTGTCGATTCGACATGCGGCTGGTAGAAAGAGGGGCAGATATCACGAATTAAGGCAAGGTATGTTAGGTTTCGTTTGAAAAAGATGGTCTTAGAGTAACCATAGACTCGGAAATGCTAAAGTTTTGGGTCCAGTAGCACAGTACATTCATTTATTTATCTAACGGTGGTAACGCTCACATAGTTGTATATGAATATAATTATATATTAATAAACACTAATATAGACCAACAAATTTTTTTAAATTTTTATATATATGTATAATACAAAAACACACAAAGAACTAATTACGACATATTGGATATGTACATGATTTGCAGATCCATGCCTTAATAGCTGTTTTAAAATAAGGCAAAGATTTGGATTTGTAGCGTAGGGGGAGACTATTCCAAAGAAAACGCGCTTTAAAAATGAGCATGTTTGTGCAGTAATAGATGTTCTTGTAGGTGGGATATTCAAAATAAAAGAATTTCTGAGAATGTATGGTACATCTTTTAAAGAAAAACTATCCCACATTCATATTAGTTCGGGATTTAGTTTGTTGACAGATTTATCTATTTCTGTCATTAGACTCTGTAAATTTTTTTCAAGAACACTGATTGTATTTTCCAAGAGAAGCAATTCTTTAAAGTCAAGTTCAAAGTTATTGTGAATTACCCGTAAGTCTCGTTTTTGAACACGATTGATAAAGTTATAATCAGTTTTTTTTTACAAAACATCCATATTAGAGGGCAATATAAAAAAACTGCATAAAACATAACGATTGACAAGGGCTCTTGTTTGTAAAATATTCAAATAGCTTATAAATCTAAGCAGACAAGAAAATTTGATATTTTGCTATAGTACATTTTCGTATATGTTTTGAGAAAGTCAATTTAGAATCAATATTAATTCATAACAGTTCCACTTCATTTTTTACAAATACATCTATTTCACCAATATTAAAAGAGACTGGTGGGGTTTTCAATCTCAAGAACATTATTTAAAACTTTGCAGGGTTTGTTACCATAGAGTTACTTTTAAACAACTCGTGAAGTCTGGTAAGGTCTTTAGATAGATGGGACCAAATTTATCAAAAGTTAAATCGCAAGCGTAAATAGTATTATCGTCTGAAAAGTTTCAAATATCGGAATCTGTTACAAAAAAGAACATATCATTTATAAAGAGTTGGGAATATCTGGACTATGCTCGTTATGAGTTCCGCCTTCTTCCCTAACAGCGCGGCGAACCAGAGCCGATGCCGGAACCAGAAAAGGACAGCGAGTTCCCAAATCATTTTGTTCGCTATGTCGCCAACCACTTCCAGGATAATATGACTCAAGCAAGTAGTGGGTTGACGCCCCAGCGTCAGCGGATTCTAGAACGCTTGGATAAGGGCCTTGCAAATACAGGTTGCCCAAGTGAGGACATGTTCACCCTTAAAACTTGCCTCAAGTTGATTGCAATTGATGCTTTGGGTAACATCCTATGTGATAGCGGAAAATACAAGACTAGAACAAGTGTCTTTGTTTCTTGTCACAATAACCATGCTTGGAAGATATCCCGATCGAACCGTTAAAAATTGAGCATATCAACTTGCTGGACGACGTTGCCGAACAACAATTGCACAACATTTATTCCTAATGCGCAAATAAAGGAATTCGAGCTACTGCAGCGCAAACAACTATTGAACAGAGAACTACTGCAATAATGATCGTATTTGCAATTAGGGCATTCCATCGACCACAAGACTCTGGATGTGTGGCCAGGCTCTTGCGCTAGGCATGGTGACTGTTCTAGCATTATTATCCATGGCTACAATGAAGCTGAATATCTTTACAATGTTCTAGGTGGAAATGATCGGCTATTGAATTTCGAGAAAGCCGACGACATCCACTATATCAAGTATAAGGACGTCAAAACAAGGGGTCAGTGGTTTTATATACGGGTATTCGTCCTCGCATACATCAATGTTGCGCTCCAAAGGATGCTAATATATTTCCCCCAAGAAGATTTTCTTCGGGTTTGCAAAGATTCCATCTACACCAAGTCCCCTCCCATAGAGACGAAAAACTTACTCGTGGAGGACTATCCTAGGTATGGGCAATAGTGTCACAAGTAACCCGAATGCGAGTGGCGTTCTGAGGCGGCAGCTTAGATGATCGGAACCTGCTTATCAACTTGAATTTCAAGTAAGCGAGACCACCCCGCTTACTTCTGATTTCATTGGGATTACTGCATCGCGTATGTATTTTAATGGCCAGGGCTGAAGCGGCAAGACGGAGTAGGTTGAGAAAAGCTAAACTGGTTGTGTTAACTCCAGAAAACGATCTGGCTGGATCACATTGAGATAATACCGCCTTGGCTTGGAATCTCATTAAACTCAAATCATCAATCGTTACTTCTGCACCAAACTTAAAATGACGATGGAGGAGTGAGGCCCAATTTCCTTAATGTCATCGACTTGACAAACTTGCAAAGGTTATAATGTTTGACGAATGCTGTAAGGTCCCAACCAAAGCTCTCGAGACTATACTTGACTAATACCCGCCCCGGCGAAATTTTAAAGTAATGTGTTGCGGGGACCGTGTGTAGACACAAAATGCTAGAGCTGTGGGCCTGGTAAAATATCCGCCAGTTCAACAACGATTATCGAGAGCCATGATCAGTATGCTCCGTAAACACAATTTGCTAAAAATATCCAACGTTATTGCTACACGCTCTTAAAATATT
Organism: Euphysa ruthae; assembly: GCA_035046665.1. NCBI lineage: Eukaryota > Metazoa > Cnidaria > Hydrozoa > Anthoathecata > Corymorphidae > Euphysa > Euphysa ruthae. Next base: position 22,194 of record JAUZNK010000001.1, read on the forward strand.
AAATGTTGATGCGGTGTAGTTTTTTATACTGTCCTCTAATATGGATGTTTTGTAAGAAAACTGGTTATAACTTTATCCATGGTGTTCAAAAACGAGCCTTACGGGTAATCCACAATAACTTTGAACTTGATTTTAAAGAATTGCTTCTCTTTGAAGATACAATCAGCATGCATGAAAAACATTTACAGAGTCTAATGACAGAAACATATAAATCTGTCAACAAATTAAATCCCGAAATAATGTGGGA
>JAUZNK010000002.1:1091-15923 GCA_035046665.1 Euphysa ruthae
ATATATATATATATATATATATATATATAAAATGTTGAACTATCTAATCCATAGAAATTTTCATCAGTACTTAAAATCAAATCTGAAACAATTTTTACCAAGGATGAAAGAGAAAGCTAAAAAGAAAACTGGTTCTGAAGAAAGCGTGACAGAATTACTCTGAGTGAAGAACGTTAAGATTTTAAGAACGAAGAAGAAGAACTTAAATTTTTGCCTGCACTCCAAGCAAATACTGGCCAGACCATTACGAATAAAATAACGAAAATTATCGCGCCTTATGTTGGTATCCGCAACTAGAGGGCTTTATTCCTAAAACTTAAGAGCGTGTATTCTATCAAATACTTTTTATTTACTCGCTGATGCGCCTATTTTCTGAGTTTGCTTATTGTGTTATCACGAAAAATTAAACGTTGTTAAAAGCAATTTTTTTTAGGAAACGTTAATGAAACTTTTAAATTTGTTAGTCATCAGGCTGAAAAATCAAATAATCCCTTAATATATTGGGTTCCATAATTAAGGGTATTTGGAAAATGCTCATAAAAAAACTGAAAGTAATTTCTTAAGTTTGGTTTTTAAATATCACGTGATTAAATTAAGCAAGCAGAAACCTATCGAAGTGCAAAAGAATGTTATCATGGAAATACCTGAACTAATATCAGATCACCAGGAAGCAAATACACAGTTTTCGCTTTATATTCATCATGCTAGTTTAAGAACTTACAAGTTTTATATACACTCCTTATTTTAATATTTTCATGATTTTGTTGGTAACGTCTATTAAAATTATAGCATAAATAGTTATACATGATAACTGGGACATAAAAGTCGAGAAGAATTTTTGACATCAATGCTGTAGTTAGCAATCAGACTCTGAGAAAAGTATTTGATAAAGAATATGGTATTTTAAATTAAAGTGAGACAGAGAAAAGGTACTTGTAATTAACAGAATTAAATAAATTCTTGTTTGAAAAGTTTCAGATTATTATTCATCATAGTTAAGTTTTTAAATTTTATTTTTAGTAAAGGGACGTTAGATTTTTTTTTTTTTCTTTTTTTTTTTATCAATGGTATGTTATTTAGGGATTGAAAAGCTGCTACTATGATGAATCATATGTAAATATGAAGATGTCACTAGTACTCTGTGTGATTTTATGTTCTTATGTTTAGGTCACAGAGGAGGAGGAATTAGAAAATATGGTTGATTCTGTGAACATTAGTGAAGTATTACATGATGCACCCACATCTAGTTTTCTAGCATTCAAAACCTGACGTTGTGAATTTTACATCGTGAATAAATTGAATTGTAATATTCATTTCAACAATTTGAAATATTAATCCGAAAACAACTGTAAGTTGATGATAGTAAGCTTGCTTAGTTCCAATAAAGAATTGTTTTACAGACGTGATAAAATTATGTAAAGAAATTGGTTTTTTGTAACAATTGGATTCTCATTTCACATCTTGATTCCATGTAAATGCAACATTTTAAGGCCTTTGGCGCTGTGTTATTCACTAACTTATAACTTATCATAATAAACAAAATTCCTTTATTTTGATATTAAAATGTGTAGCGAGAAGTAAATTTATATTGTGTAAGTTAGGTTAATATCTGAGAATAATAGTAGTGATGGGGTATGCTAGAGTTTTGAATTGCTCACCTTCCAAGGACAAGGGCAAACTTAGTGTTTTTTTTTATGAGCAATAGAGACACATAAATTCTCTTTGAACCCTGGGGAGAAAGTGTAAAGGCACTCTGAAAATTCTGGCTTTCCAGCAATCTAAAGATTGATGTTGTATCCCAGGCTTTAGCTTAACATTGCAAATTCTGAAGAGTGTTAAGGTAATAATAAAATAATATTAATAATGCAATCTAATTCATCATAATTCCTATTTCCAAACTCGGTACTTGACACGTTATTATTCTCAAACACATTAATTTTTATATTCTGAGATCAATAAATTATATAATTATCCCCAAATGCAGGATTTCCTTACTAAAAATCAAACAGTAATAGGAACAGTAATTTACCTGTAGTTATGCTATGTATGGATGTATGTATACTATGTATGGACTCCTTGGTTCAGCAGGCAGAGTAATCTAAATATAAAGATGATTTTTTTACTACATCTATATACAATTCTATGAAAACCAGTATTAGACAAGTTATGTTTATTGATGAAAACTTATTTCAAGTCCCAATAACTCCCTTTGATTCCTGATATCTTTCATCTTCGATTGTTTAAAAACTACATATGTTATTATTTTATATAAATATAAGGTTATTTATTCTATTCAATTTCACAGAAGGTTTATTTAGTCCTTACGAACTTTGTCTCGCCTTGTATGTTAGCCATCTACATGTGTTTGCAAAACAATTCATATATATATAAAGTTAGAAGGTCTAGTGGAGGCGTCGCATATGTGAATAACTATTAATTTGTGTTTTTATTGATACAAATATTTTTTGCCAAAACAGAAATTGTTGTATATTAATTTTAACTGTGTACATCAACTTATATTTTGGCCAGATTAACAGCATGTATATTTTCACTCTCAATAGCTACAGTATTGCTGTATATGTTATATGAGATGACTGGAAAATTACACTAGGTGGCTTTTTGATTGGATAGAGTTGGTTCCCCCAGAGATTTGTTGATAGGAAGAATATCTGGACAGTAAAATCAACATGGTCCAATACCAGATCACATACAGAGCCTGCGTCCGACCCCTAATATTAGGGTTTTGCTTGATTGATCTGTTGCCTTTCACATTGTCACAGGCTTATTATAATCTTTTTATATAGTGCCGTATGACTTTATTTTCCTTTTGATATATTGCTTGCTCTGTGAAGAGAATATTACCATGCTGGGAGTGAAATAAGTCTCTGGTTGTGATATATTTTTTGTGTGATGTTGGGATTTTCTCCGGATCTATAAGTGTGCCTAAAGCCTATGTAGGAGCATTTAAAACAGGTACATTGAGGTAATTGAACGACGTAAAACTGCAAACAACAACACAACAAACCGTTTGCACCTGCATTCTACTCAATCAAATTCGGCATCAGTCTTTTGTGATTTTCATTAGCTTTAATCTTTCTCTCTTTTTCCTTTCCCAAAAATAGTACTTTATTTTTTCTTATTGTCATACTTTTACTTTCCCTAATTAGTGTTCTTCCCTTATTTGCCACACTCCGTTTATGTCCCTGGTTGATGGAGCTAGTTAAATAATTGCAGAACTTTTTTTTTGTTCCTAGCTGTCTAAAAAAGATAAACTTTCCTTTAAGGAAATCTCCAACTTACTTGTCTTATGAAAAATTGCAGTAGGTGAAATTTTGGATGCATGAATGGTTTAAGATTTTTTTAAATATAAATAAGTAATCTAACCAAGTCAAAAGGTTGACATTAACGAAGTTATTCCATAAAATGTTATTTATAGGATAAATAGAAAACTTCTTTCTTTCTGTAAATTTGTTTCCCAATAAGACAGAAAGTAAATATATATTGATAAATAAAGAAGAAGGTAAAGTCGGGATGCACTTCATATTTTTATCACTATTTGTATCAGGATAAAGATTGATAACAATAATTATAACTTGAAGTTTGGGCTTTTTTGATAACAACTTATAAAATATATAGGTGACAAACAGAAACAAAAATTTTTGTTTTGCTTTTCTCACAAGAGGAATAGATAAATTATATATTTTGGTAGATACTTCCTTGCTGAAAATGGATATGCTGTTGCAAAAAAGAAAAAAATCTTGGAAAATTTGAAAAATAAATAAATGTTGCACAATCTTGTCTGTTTTTTCTTTCATAACTCTAAAATATTTTTATGTTAATAAAAATAATAAGTTATAAATATATATAATAATAATAATTATTCTAGCTTGTGGCCTTTTCATTAAAAATCAACCAATAACCAAAATATGAAATTTTGTTCCTTGTTTGTTCCTTAACCTTTTCACTCCCAGCACAGCGGGTGATAGAAAATCAACATTTTTTTCCAGTCACCCACCGCGCAGTTGATGCTGCTATGGTTACTAAAAAGCCTTGTTGTTTTTTTGCTTAAACGTTACTACTAATAAATTTGGCATTTTTGGCGCACAGTAAAAATTGGATCAAAAAACATTTTCACTTTAAAGTTATTGAATTGGGTGAAAAGATGAGAAAAAAAAGTAAATTGAACAATCTCTAGATTAAAAATGAGATTGGCAATGACAGTGTCAGTGAGTTGATAACCCTGGTGAAATACAATGAGGGCATGGTAGGGGACGAGGATGTAGACTTGTTGGGTACAGTAGAAGATGCACCTGTGGTAGGGATAAGAGACAATAAAGTAGGAGACGAAAAAGAGCAAAAGTTTTAGCTTTAGAAAAAACACATTTTAAAAGACCCCTATTGCTTTTGTATTTGCTATTAGATACCCTAAATAACTTTCTAAGGCCATTTTGTATTTTATTCTTGAAACAATAGGTTTTGTCAAAAACAATGAGCCTGGGCTTAATGCTTTTATGATGTCGTCGTCATGAAAAATTACACACCTTTTTTTTTTCATATTCTTGCTTTTTATTGTACCCTTAGAAAAGGATGAAAGTTTCATTGAAAAATACCTCGTCATTTTGTGTTACGTCATTTTGTGTTACGTCATTTTTGAGTTATAGTGTTTCAAAATATTTAGGTAGAAATTGCTAGTTTTACTCTGGGAATCTAGATGATAAAACTCTTGGAGTGAAAGTGTTAGAATAAAGTTATTTATTTGCAAAAAAAAATGTGGGGGTTTTGCTCAAAAAAGAGAATATTAAATAAGGATTTTATGCTTAACAAAATCTGATAAAAAATTTTAAAAGATCGTTATCCGAGGCTTAGTATTATTATGTACTAAGCGCTTATAAAAAAATTTGTAGTGCTTTCGAAGTTGTGGTTGCTATGCATTTTTTTATTTCAAAATAGGAACTTTCATTTTTTTAAATTTACTAAATTGTTCATCTATGATGATGTATAGTGAAAATTTGATGAAATATATTTTATTATATATAGTTTTTTATACTTGTCCGAGTCAAATATTGACTATTCTTCTTCTCTGATATTATGTGAGTATAGTTTTTATCTAGGCGTTATTATAAGCTAAGCTATTTCAATGTTTTGATTTTGGCGTTACTGTTTTCATGCAAAAATAAACAAAGTTGTTTGACTAACACACCTGCGATTTTGTTTCGCAGCTTTTTATAACAATAATTTCTTATTCTCCTGTATAGCGCATGTATCTAAAATTTTTTCTGTTTGAAATTTGTTTCTGTACAGTCATTACAACATTACAACCGTTGATTTTATTTTATATAATTCATTGGTAAATCACTTATATCCTCTTTTATCAAGAATTCTTTTAAATAAACAATAAAGATATTAAAGAAAATATCAGAAATATTTAGATTACTTGTATTAATCATATATTTGACTAAAGAAAGAAAAATTTAAATTTAAAATCTTTAGCATTTTTCTTTTAGCCTTGTAGTGTTTCTCTTGATGAATATATGTTTAAAGATTTTTTCATTTATATCCATTTCTCAGCCCTTCTGTCAGTAACACTTTTGATGTCTTTATTTTTTTTCTGAAAAATATTTGTGGAATAAAAAAATCATGGGAATAGAAATTTGGCGATTTTAGGGAAAATCTTGTTTTTATGTAGCTGACCTAGAGGTGCTTTTAAAAAATTTTCTTTATATATGCTAATTAATTATTTTTTTAAATTTTGCAAAATGGCAACCTTTGGCCATCACATACTTAAGTAATTGTGTGTGGGCAACTTTGGCCATCACATACTTAAGTAATTGTGTGTGGGCAACTTTGGCCATCACATACTTAAGTACTTGTGTGTGGGCAACTTTGGCCATCACATACTTAAGTAATTGTGTGTGGGCAACCTTTGGCCATCACATACTTAAGTACTTGTGTGGGGGCAACCTTTGGCCATCACATACTTTAGCACTTGTGAGTATTTAAAACTTTCATAAAAATAAGATAACTTGAATGATGGTTTCAAAATGCTTAAAAATATTTTAATCTCAAGCTTTGTTACGTTGTATGGTTCCTGTGAGTGTTTGCTCTAAATTATGAAATTATATTAAAAGTTAAAAATATGTTAAAATTGGGTTATGGAGAATTAAGTTAAGTTGAATTTGATATCAAAGACTGCAAGAAGCTGATGATCCCCCTGAAAACCCCAGAAAAAGGGTTTATGGGACCATGGGGGTGTAAAATAGAAACACTGCTTTATTTTAAAACAATTTTTTTTTTTTTTTTTAATTTTGTAGCATCCAACACACTCTTATTTGGGTTAAATAGCATGCTTGTGGTTTCTCATTAAAATGTTTTGCCCTTCTATATTTACTTCTGAGAAGGAGTAAAAGGGTTAAGGTTTCATCAGTCTTAAATAAATGAATCATAATTGCACTGGGTATGCTACTGGCGTTCATCAGAGGGCCTCATTTTTTAAATGTTTTTATTGATAACTTCTTTTTTTCCCCTCCTTGAAATCCAGCAAAATTCTAGTTGATAATTTCAAGAAGAAATTTACCTGATGGTTATTCCATTTGTGGCAGAATATTTCAACTTCAAAGGAACTGCAGTCATATTGAGTCATTGTTACTTATTGAGTTTTTCTAGCAACAGATAGGTTTGTAAATATTCAGGTATTAAAAGGTGTGCCCCTCTTGTTAGAAAATGCTTTATTAAATGCTTTGAGCATTTGAGCATTTATCAGACTAGAGATATTTAAAATACCTAAATAATGTTTTTTTTCTACTATTCTGCAGTTTGGACATTCTGTAATAATGGACCAAATTAAACTTCCAACTAAAAAACGATCATTGCATGCTGTCTATAACTATAGGCTTTTAAGTTTTCTTTGATTTGTTAGTGCCGCAGCATTAACAGTCTGCAAACTAAGTCACTTTTTCAACGACAAATAGCTTGTACTATTGCATAGGGTATAAATTCACTTGATTTTAAAGCTTGCATTAGTTGGAATAATCTTTGTGATAACATTGAAAATTAAAACAGTGAAAGTGTTGTGACTTTCAATTGAGAGATTCAGATTTAGGGTGTATCAGTAAGAACTGTGAGTAGTTTTTTTTTATATATATCTTATTGTGCTTTTTGTGTTTCTTATATTAATCATATTTTTTATCAAAAATTTGTTTGAAGTTCACTGTACTGAGTTCAAATGTGCCAAGGTATTTTTTCACCAAACATTTTCGAAATTTAATTATGATGTTAGGACAATTTTATGGCCCAAAATAAATTTGTCATTATTTAAAACTCGTTTGTCATTATAGAATAAGCAGGTTACTGAACGAAGTTGGTAATTTTTTAATCTGAAATTACAGAGACTTTAAGATATTTTCTTTAATCTGCTTGTTATTTGTAAATTTGACAATGGCCACCTGCAAGAATCTCTTGTTACTTGGTATTCTGCCCTAATGTCATTGTTTCATCAAAATTTTAATTTATGACGTTAAAGTAACAATGATCTACAATGGTCTGGTAACTGGTACCTATTTAAAATTATTGTATCCTGGATCTAGACTAGGAAAAGGGTGAAATTTTTTCAAACATAGAAGTTTTGGCATTTCTCCCAAAAAAATAAGTTATGATTCTATTATTGTAGAGCATTTTAAATACAAAGCATTTTATTGCTGTAATACCTAAACGAAAAGAAAAATTTACTTTGATGATAAATATATTTGAGCTTAGTGGATTGCAGATTTTTGTGCCTGCAACTCTTGCTTGATCTAAATAAGGTCTGGTGACCGACATAATTGTCAAAGAAAGACTTCCGATTTTCTGGCTTACCTGATAATCAAATTTTCTATAAATTTTGTTATTTCGAATAAAGTGAAGGTTCAACAAGAAGGTATTTTTTATTTTATTTTTTTGATATGGTAATTTAAATTTGAAATAGTTAACACATATCTAGCAATGCTCAGCATAATAATACTTATATTTGTCTTGACAGTGTAAGTTATAATATTTAACACTGTTTTTCTTCTTAACATTTAATTTTTATTTTGTTATGTTAGACTACATTATAACATGCTGGTATCACAAGCAAACAATGTTAAAGTTTACAACCTATCTTCTGGAAAATCTTTACCTGAATGGGTTTCCGATAGAAAAAAACGACAATTATTAAAGCAAGATGTTGAACTACGTCGTAGAATTGAACTTATACAGGATTTTGATATGCCCACATCATCAAATTGTGTTCGTGTTTCTCCAGATGGTGAATATATTCTCACAACTGGTGTTTATAAACCAAGGTTAAAATGCTTTCAAGTTAGTCAACTATCTGTAAAGTTTGATCGTTGTTTTGATTCAGAGTGTGTCAAGTTTGAATTTTTGTCAGAAGATTTTTCCAAATTAGCACTGCTTCAAGCAGATAGGTATGTAGAGCTACATGCACAGTATGGTCGTTATTATCGTACAAGAATGCCAAAGTTTGGACGTGATCTTTCCTATCATAAACCAAGTTGTGATTTATACTTAGTTGGAGATGGATCTGAAGTATTTCGTTTAAATCTTGAACAGGGGCGTTTCTTACAAGCCTACGAAGCCCCTGTAAATGAATTGAACGTTTGCGAAATTAATCCTGAACATCAAATGTTGGCATGTGGCTCTGAAGATGGAAAAGTGGCTTGTTTTGATCCTCGAATGAGATCAAATATTGGTGTTCTAGATCTGGTAGATTCAAACTCTGAATTAAAAGTCGAATCCATACCAGCAGTCTCTGCGCTTACTTTCAGAGGTGCTCTTGATATGGCGATCGGTACCAGTAGTGGTCATGTTCTTATATTTGATATACGTGCTAACAAACCACGTTTAGTTAAAAATCACTTATATGAATTACCAATAAAAAAAATATCATACCATAAGCATAACAATAGAATTTTAACTGCCGATTCAAAAATAGTAAAAATATGGAACTATGAAACTGGGGAAAATTTTACATCAATCGAACCTGGCATCACAATAAACGATATGTGTGTTTATAGAGACTCTGGACTGATATTTTTAGCAAACGAAGCTGCCAAAAATTCTGTATATTACGTGCCTGCTTTAGGCCAAGCACCTAAGTGGTGCTCGTTTCTCGATAATATAACTGAAGAACTTGAAGAGTCTGATGAAGTTGTTGTGTATGATGACTATAAATTTGTTACAGACACTGATCTTGACAATTTAGGATTGAGTCATTTGCGTGGTACTAATCTTGTACGTGCTTATATGCATGGCTTCTTCATTGATATACGTTTATATCATAAAGCCAAGTCCATTGTTGAGCCGTTTGCTTATGAAGAATATAGAAAGAACCGAATAAAGAAAAAGATTGAAGAGGAAAGAGTTAGTCGTGTACGAGTAAACAAAATGCCTAAGGTTAACAGGTTACTCGCTGAAAAATTACTTGGTAATAAAACTAGCAAACAAGAAAACGTTGAAGATAGTGGTGAGGAATTATTTAATTTTTACCCTTTTAAACGGTTTGTGGAATCTATACTATAAATTCACAAATATTTGTGTCTATTTATCTGTTAGCCGGTTGTCTGTCCTTCAAAAATATTTTTTAGTGTTAAATAAGTTCTCTAAGGATTTTTCCCTGGTATTTATTTAGTTGTTTTTGGTTCGCTTTGCTCCAAAAAGATATCAACAAAATCTTTTTACTTTCTTTAGCTAAAGTAATATTTTTTGAATCAAACTAAATTTTGTTAAATTTGCTGAAGAAGGTTTAATATCTATTCACAAAGTTGCTATAAGCTAATAAAATGAAAAAGCTAGGTTATTTTTTCATTAAAAGTTTGTGCAAACACACTGAGTTTATAATTTTTGTATTCTTTTAATTGAAAGAAATCTCCAATCCGTTGGTTGATGACCGTTTTGCTGCCATGTTCACTAACCAAGATTTCCAAGTCGATGTGGAAAGTGAACAGTACAAACTTCTCCATCCAGTTATCTCAAAACATGAAAAAGAGCGTCAAATTGAGCAAGCAAATGAGAAAAATGGCTTTGAAGAGGATTCTGAAGATGAACTTCATCCATGGCATAAGATAAAAACAAAGTCTGAAACAAAGAAAAAACTAAGTAAAAAGCAAAAAATGAAGCTTTTTTCTGTACAAAATGATTCGCAACGAAATTTTAATAATAAAAAAAATTCAGAAACACTAGGTGACATGCTTTCTAAAGAAAAGCCTAATGATGTTATTCGAGAGTCAGGGATTGCTTTAGGAAGCAGAGAAATGTCATTTACAATTGCTAAAAAGAAAAGAGATCTCGAAAAAGAAAAAGAGATTCGTGAACATAAAAAAGAACGTAAGGATGTACGCAGATCGGCTGGCAGCATTGCTTTAGCACAAAAGAAACCAGCTGTTTTCTGGCGTGGAAAGAAAGTAAAATAGCACAATTATGTTAATTTAGTTTTATTTTTAACTCAGAAATATTAAGTACAGGAATGTCTTCTTTAGAAATATGAAAAAAGTTTTTATTTTTTGAATATTTGTGTTCTTTGAGAATTTAAAGTAAAGCAATATTTACTAATTCCTTCTGTTGAGCCATTGTCATCTATTAAATTGTCTTGGTCCTTATATGATGATCGCGATCTCAAAAATTTTGAAAATTTTACTGAAAATATTGATTGTAATTAAAAACGTTATTTCTTATTTTTTTGAATATGTTTCTGTTTTGTTGACCATTTTGTAAAACAAAATTTGTCATTTCTCTCAAAAATGTGTACTTCAGATATTAATATAACAATTATTTATTTTTAATGTTTGAGAAGGCTATGTCTGTGGCTATAATTTGGGTCAAGCTGTAAAAATTTTTTTTTCAGCTCAAAAACTTCAGGCATGGACACAAATTAAAAAGCAAAAAGTTTTGAAGTTTTAATGAATAATTTTAATTTTAATTTTAATTAATAATAATTCTTCAAAAAAAAACTGACTTTGGAAACAACGCTTCTTTTGATGTCGGCATAATCATGTCTAAATGTACTTTGTGTCAGAAACCTTTCATTGTTTTTTCTGTGATTTTGTGGGAAAAAGTAGAAATTTTAGTTGTTGTTGTTGTTTTTTTTTTTTTTTTGGTAAAAAAAAAACAACACAAAATACTGGGACTAGAAACTGATGTCTTAGCAATATTTTTGATACAAAAATTAATTATATAAGGTTGCTAATTTGCTGAAGTCATCTTAAACATTGGTGTAAAATTTGGTGAAATTTTTAAATAATTCTATCATTTTTTTGTTTAAATTTTATTTTATCGTTAAAAAACCTAAAACAGGATTTGGCTATTTTTCCAACTTTAGGTAAAATTTTCTTTTCAGTTTTATAAATTTTTAGTAAGGCACAATCTACTTATTGATTCCTCCCTTTTATCGCTTTTATCATGAAAAGGATTTCTTAAATTCATTTCTGTTCACCACAAACCTCCAGAAACTGTATAGATTTTCTGAAACTTTGTATGATTGTTCAAAGTCATAACACCTCCAGAATCTCTGTATAGATTTTCTGAAACTTTGTAGGATTGTTCAAAGTCATAACACCTCCAGAATGTTTATTTCTTTTACGAAATAGTCCTAGTTGCCCAGCAAAAGTGCCGGCAACAAGTTTCTTACATTTACCAATTTTTTTTATAACATACCTTTAATATGCATACACTGTTAGGTGAGGAAAGGCAAAAAAAATTAATCTGTTGGTAAGGAACATGAATTATTATACTTGAAGTTTCTGAATTATATTTGAAAATTTTCGTACTTATTTGCTTATCCCCAGTTCAATGTTTTCACAGAAACATCACCAAACAAACAAACTTACTGATTTCTTGTTATTTATCTTTTGCTAAATATAGTTTAGCAAGGAAAAAAAACATTTAACAAGAAATATATTTCATTTTACCAGATATTTTGTTAGAATAGCAAAATACCAAACATGTCACTTTTATTTGCTGGCCGTGTTGCTGTGGTAACTGGTGCAGGTGGTGGACTTGGGCGAACTTATGCTCTAGAATTTGCAAAACGGGGAGCGCAGGTAGTGGTGAATGATCTGGGTGGAGGCATCAAAGGTGAAGGAAGTGGAATGCTGTTAGCTGATAAAGTTGTCAAAGAAATAATTGATGCTGGAGGTAATCATTACTTTTCGCAATTTCAAGGTCTACACACCTGCTTTATAAAAAGACAAGCATAATAAATATATCTGATCAGCAATTTTGTTATAAAAGAGGAGCAAAGTATATTTGCCTGATTGGGTTTTGGTTAAGTGTTTTGGTTTAACTCTCAGATGATTATCTTATCTAGAAATTACACATGAATTAGTATCTATAGACATGAGAATAATGGCTTCAGATCAAGCTGATCACATTGAGTGAGGAAATGTTGATTTTGCAGGTGTTTGATTTTTATGCTCAAGTTTAAGAAAAGCTCAGAAATTTTTGTTAAATTTTTTTGAGATTTTTGATGAAGTTTATAAAACAAATAAAATTAATTGATTAACTTTGTGTTTCTATATTCTATTTAGTTCCTCTGTTTTATTTTAAATTATTGGAGGTTTAAATTCACTTTCTTTTATATTACAAGGTAAACTGTTATAACTTTTATGTTATTGAATATTATTGGGGGATCTGTTGTAAATTCCCTTTAAATATTATATGCCATTACATTACTATTACATTGGAAAGTGTTGTGAATTTTCTTTCTCATTATAGGGGAAGCTGTTGCAAATTATGATTCTGTTGAAAACGGTGATAGGATTATCGATACTGCTATCCAAAAATTTGGTAAAATTGACATTTTGGTAAATAATGCCGGCATACTAAGGGATAAATCTTTTGCGAATATTTCAGACCAAGACTGGGAGAAAATCTTCATGGTATGTATGGCTTTTGTATCATAATTTCAAGAAATTTGAAAAAAAAACTGGGAAGAGGGTTGAATTGATTTTGGAGGAAAGAATTGATTAGTTTGAAAGTTGAGAAAGTCCAAAAATCAACGGATTGATGGTATTTACATTCGCTGCCAATCTTTGAATTCTTTGAATTAAATTCTCCCATAAGCAATGAGCGGTTGTGTCAAATTTAATTTAAGTACAGCAAGTAAATATGCTATGTAACTGATAAGAGTTCTTTGCTTCGAAAAATAAAACTTTAAAATTAAATTGACTGTATTTTGTCAATATTATATCAAGCCTTGGCTCGATATAACTTTAAAACAGTTAGATAACATTTTCAAAATAACTGGCTTGTTAAAAATCCATAAATTTTTTTAAATTTTCTCTAACACTTAAGCAAAATCAGGAAAACTTCTCAAGAAGGATTAAATGATCTTTTTGTGTCAAATTTGATAACGTAACAATGAAATTTTCAGAAAAATTTCCAAAGAAAACCAAATTTCAACAGAAAAAGAACAAAATTTATCAAAAAAATTGAACAGTATTTTTAAGTTTGGCACATTTTGGGGCCTTTCGAAACCTGGGGCAGAATTTTCGCTACGGTCATATTTGTCAGAAAATCACCTCTACTACCATGTGGTCATATTTGTCACAAAATCACCTCTACTACCATGTTGGCATATTAGTCAGAAAATTACCTCTACTATCTTCTAAAGTCATGAAAAATTTCAGAAAAACGTTTTCTAGATTTATCTTTGTATAACAGAAAAAAAAACAACGAATAATTACGGAGAAAACGCTTTATAGACAGATAACTGTTTGTATCACAGGGAGAAACTTTTTAGGTTCTAGAATAAGCTTTTGTGAAAATTTAAAAATATGGAATTTTAACAGACAAAAAGTTAGAAGAAAGCAAAAAAAAGATTTATGTTTTTGCAGTTAGCTGAAAAACTGCTGGAATAAACAAATTTGTTTTTGTCATAATCTTATATCAATTATGTACATTTAATGCACAATATAAAATTACACTTGGTATATATACAGTAAAATTGGTTTTGCAAGGGACATTTTTAAAACAATACTTTATAGTACTTTACTAAATAATACTTTATAATCTTTTTCAAAATATCATTCGTGGAAGGGCAGAAATAACATCTTTTTCATTATAAATATTATTATTATTATTTTTTCTTTATAAATGATTTTGAAGTTCCAGAGAAAATTTACAGACAAAGGGAGAAGCAGACATTGGATTTACAGGATCTCAAAGGGAAAAAAATAATTTTTGAGATTTTGAAAATACAAAAAGCATACACAACACTCAAACCCCAGAATTTTTGAGAAACAAGCAAAGAATATTCTCAGTAAGATACCTCTATAATAATGTAAAGATTAAAAATAAAGATTTAAAATCTATTTCTGGTACATCAAAAATGGATTTTGTAAAATATTTAATCCTCTAAAACAACATGTGTTTATATGAGTCGTACCATGTTGTCTATGGTCACTAAACTTCTCATAAATCTAAACATGACACTATTTTAAGAAGCTGAAAATAATATTAATGGTAAGGCCTGTTGCAGTGAATTTTTCTGTAACTTGCCGACTTGGGCTAAATAATATCTGCCTTCTATTGTCACTTAAAGTAATACTTTTAAATTTACAAAATCATAGAAAATTTTATGAAAAAATAGCAAAAATGAAATATGTTATTTAAAAAAAATGTCATTAAAAAACTCGGTGCTAATGAGTGAGAATTCAATAAGGCCAGATGATTTATTCATGAACCTTAAAACTTCTTAGAGAAATAAAAAAAAAAATATCTATAAAAAAAAAAAAAAATCTATTCTAAGCGATTGATAAAACCACGAAATTTTGTTAAAAACTAAATAAAAAAGAATAGTCA
>JAUZNK010000002.1:41708-64599 GCA_035046665.1 Euphysa ruthae
ATATATTGGGATTAAAATTAATTTCTTTCCAGAAAATATTGATACTATGATTATTGGGTAACTAAAGGAAATTATGTATAATCAACAACAACAATGGACACAGGGATATCTACAACAACCTATACATGGGGGTGGGTATCAACAGCAGTCAATGAACCAAATTTCATATCAACAGCAACCTATGGATCAGGGCGCCAATCAAGAACATTATATGCAACAAGATATATATCAAAAGCAGGGTATACGACAACAATCCATGCAACAGAATACATACCAGAAAAACTTTAGAGATCAACAACATTTTAATAATCAGTACCAGCAACCAATGCAGGTTACAGTTTTTTTTAAAAATATTTTTCCATTGGAAGTAGTTTCCGTCGATATTTCAATGCTTGGGTTGCCTTGCTCACCCAAATTATTTAAACCATCTAACTATGTGTTTCCCAGAAAATAATATGAGTACTGTATAGGCATTTCTTACTGATTTGTGACTTCGTTTGGATAAAGTAAAAGGTTCCAATTTTTGTTAAATAAAAATTCATTATTCGTGGTAATTTTTTACTATGTGAGGGTATGATGAATTAAATAGTGAACGATTGCTAAAATTGTTACCCACAGTATTATATTCCTATCTACCAGTCAGTATGTCCGCCTGTGCATGTCCATTCATCATTTTTTCTAATCCTTTGCGGTAAGTTGAGGGTTAATGAGGAAAATGGCGTGACAGTATAAAAGATTATGAGAAATTTTAAAATATAGGTAAACGAGGCAAAAGCTATTAATTGAATGTTCTTTTTATTTATTTATTTATTTTTTATTTTTTTTTTGCATGAAGTTATGGGTTAGTGAGGCAAACAACGTGCCAATGTCAGATCTTTCAAGATCTGACATTGGCACATTTGTGCATGATTTTAGATTTAAGATTTAAATTTAAATTTTAGATTTAAAGATTAGAAAATAAATTTTCTGTTTCAGATTTTCCTGAAAATTAAATTTTTTGCTAGAGTTTGGGTAAATGAGGCAAAATTAATTATTTTAGTTGAGATTCTTTCATTTGTTTTTCCAATTTTTTGCATGAAGTTAAGGGCTAATGAGGCAAATGTGAGGATAATGAATTTCTAAAAAAATTTCTTGTTAAAATTTGAGGCAGCATGTACTTTTATTTTCCTTTTAAAATTGATCGATCCAAACTTATACTGCTTGTTTTGTAATGAAATATGTAAATATGTAACATTCAATGACTAGCAAGGTTAGAAAAATATCCAGCTTTGTTTCTAAACAGTCATTGTTTTATAAACATAACTAATGAAAATACTTTTTTTGTGTGTCGGAACATATACATATGCTTTTAAATTTTTCTGTCAATGATTTTCCCCATTTTTTTTCAAGAATGAAATCTTCAAATTTAAAGAAGCAAATTTCTGTGTTTGGTTTTTTTTGACCTATTTTTACTGTTTTGATACTTAATCTCCATTATAATAATATAATAATCTTCCTTAAAAAAAAAACTTTTAATTGGGCTTTAAAAATTTTCATTCCTTAATGGAAAACATCTTATTCTGTCGGTAAATGTTTTAAACCTTTATTAACTTCATTAGCTAAAAGAAAAGAACTTTATTGTGTTTTTCAAAAAAGTTAAATAAGTTATGAAATGCTGTTCCTTTAGAAAGCTCCCTGCACATTTTTTTTTTTCAAAACTTTAAAGTAAAGTTTATGCAGATAATAAAATATATTTTGATGCATAATTTGGAATATTTTTTCATTAATCAAGACCAAATAATTAGCATTTTGTATATAAAGATATATTTTTTTAGAATAACCAGTTCCAGCAGCAGCAAAGATATCAGCAACAAAGCAACAGTCAGTATCAACAACAAAAGCATCAAAATCAACTGAAGAATAGTAGATCCACAGGAGCTGGGGTGTCAGGATTGATGAAAAATGACTTTGGAGAAATGGGAGCAGCTGCGAACAAATTTAAAGCAGCAGAATCAAGAATACCAAAACATGAATACGATGAAGACGATGCCCAATCTCAGAATATATCACGTCCTTCAGACAATAATGTTTACCGAAACACTCACAATTTAACCACCTGGGATGATTTTGGTGGCGGACCTATACCCAATCCATATGAGCGCTTTGAAGACTTTCACGGTCTTCCGCCTGTTCAATTAAATGCGTTTTATAATGCAGGTTATTCTGCTCCGACACCTATTCAAGCTCAGACGTGGCCTATTGCGATGAAGGAACGGGACGTAGTTTCTATTGCAAAAACAGGTTCTGGTAAAACTTTGGGTTTTTTATTACCAGCTTATATGAAAATTGCAGCCCGTAGAAATCTTTCTTGTATCAGTGCACTTGTGTTAGCACCGACAAGAGAGCTTGCCACCCAAATTCAAGAAGAGGCTGATAAATTTGGACGAGTTGCTGGGTATTACAGTGCTTGTGCTTACGGTGGAGCACCTAAACGGCAGCAATTGAATTCTATGAATGCAGGAATATCGGTACTAGTGGCCACACCAGGACGTCTCAATGATTTTTTAGAATCTGGACAGGTAGATTTGTCTTCTGTATTTTATTTGGTATTAGATGAGGCAGACAGAATGCTTGATATGGGTTTTGAGCCACAAATTCGAACAATTATAAAAGCTTTGCCACGCAAGAGACAGACATTGATGTTTTCAGCTACTTGGCCATCTGAAGTACGTCGTTTAGCAAGTGATTTCTTGTATCAGCCTATCCATATTCGTCTTGGTGGTGCTGTCACCGGTTTGCAGGCTAACGAAAACATTCGCCAACAGCTTGTTTTGCTACGGTCTGGTGAAGAAAAGGACTCTGAGTTAATTAATCTGATCAGGAATAGATTTTCTCAAAATCGTGATTTAGTTTTGATTTTTGTTTCGAGAAAAAATACCTGTGATTTTTTGACAAACACTTTAAATCGAGTTGGAATTCCAGCATCTGCAATGCATGGTGACCGAGAACAGAAACATCGCGAACGTACCCTTGCAGCTTTCCGTGATGGAACTCGTCCTATACTTGTTGCTACAGATGTTGCTTCTAGAGGAATTGATGTGAAAGGGATAAGTGCCGTTATAAATTATGATCTTGCAAACAGTACTGAGGATTATGTTCATAGAATTGGTCGTACCGGTAGAGCTGGCCAAGCGGGTGAGTCATTCACATTTCTTACACACAGTAATGATGATATTTGGAAGGCGGTAGGTATAGTTGAAGTAATGGCACGTACAGGGCAGCTGCCACCACCTGATGTTAGTGAGATGATAAATCGATTAAAGCAACGCCAAGAGCAGAACAAAGAGCGTAGAGCCGCTGAAGATGAACAGTTTGCGAAAGTACTCATTGTTGCAGAGAAACCATCAGTTGCCAAAATGATTGCTGAGCATTTATCTGGTGGTCGGTTTCGTACGAGGCGTGGAAAAAGTCGAGCAAATCAAATATTTGAATTTATTAAATATTTTCCACCTGCCCATCAGAAATGTAAACTCATGGTAACCTCTGTTGTAGGACATATTTATGGATTGGGCTTTGCAAGACGACCTGATAAAGATATATCGAGATTGTTTGATGCAGAAACAGAAAAACAAGTTGCGGACAGTACGAAAAAACTTAATATTATTGAGCATTTACAAGAGCTTGGTGCAGAGGCTGAATATCTTTTTTTGTGGTTAGATTGTGATCGGGAAGGAGAGAATATTGGTTTTGAAGTCATTTCGTTAGTTCAGCAGTGGATACATTATGATAATGTATACCGAGCAAAGTTTTCCGCATTGACAAGAACAGAACTTTTACAAGCATATGAGAATCCTGGGCGACCAGACAAGTATGCTGCAATGTGTGTTGATGCGAGACAAGAGTTGGATTTGAAAATCGGGGTATTTTTATCTTATTTTGAGGACTGACAAAACTTTAGTGATGCAGATAAGGTTCTATAGGAAGTTCCTGTTTGTTACCTGGGTCTGTACTCTCTCCTAAATTGTTTGTTAGCTTTATTTTAGAATTTTGCTTGAAGCAAATTCTTCCTGTCACTGTCAGAAATATTAAAAAAACAAAACATTTAAATGTTTATCAATTTAGATTTAGCAAAAGGTATGGTTTGACTCATTTTACGTACCAAAAGAATTTTAGGGCCCAAAAAGGTCCGTTCAGAAAAATATATTTTTGATTTTTCTCAAGAGAAGTTATTTTTAATTTTTATTTAAATTGTGTAAGCAATTAATAGATATTTGTTAAATATTTATAAATTTTTTTTAAAGTTTTTTATTTGTTAGCCATTTTAGAAATTCTATCTCGCACATTCGTCTGAATTAATTTGTTTGAGATAAATTTATTATTCTGAATAAATTCTATCAATATATTATTTTGAGTCCTTTTTTTTTTTATGGTCCAAGAGTTCTCTATTTTGTTGTTATAATCAAATTTGTTTTTATATATATATATATTTTTACAAGTCATTTGTTTCTAAAAATGATCATAGTTCAAAATTTCACCTACGTAGAAAGTTAGGAAGATGAGATAACTATATTTTTTAAGTACAGGTGTTTTTAATGAAAATTTAAGGGCTAAATCGTAACGTCTAGAAAAATTTTCTTAAATTGCACCAGGCCTATTTTGTTTCGAAAATTTTAGACCTTAAGTTTCAGAAGAGAAAGTTTTGAATCTTTTTCATGTCTTCTTAGAGTAGTCTCTCATTGATAAACTTTAGAATGCTCTTTTGCGTGAAAGAAAAAAAGTTCCATCCAAAAGAATGTTTTTTTTTCTATTAAATAAGTATGAGTTCTTTTAAATCACCTATGTCAGTTCTTAATAGCTTTTCTCAGTATATGTTCATTAGTTTTTTCTGAAATATTGCACAAAGGTGTATAAGGTCATAAACAGATGTCTTTCATTACTTGGCCCAAATACAGTCATTTTGGGTCTAGATTCAGTCATTAACTTTTAAAATTTAATGTACCTTCCAAAAATTTTTGTTTGGGTGTTCTAGGTTTTTTTTATAATTCAAAAAACAACATAAAATCAATTTGAGATTTCCTTGAAAGTTACAGTCTGATTACGCTGAATTTTTGTATTATATTAGGAAATATTATTTTTAATAAATTTAAATTATTTTAAAATGTTATTTGACTTTTTAAAATGCATTTCAAAAGTTTTTTTTTATTTTGATTTTCGTGAAATTTTGTTTGATGTTTGTAAATTTTGATTTCTATTTAATTTTATTGCATCTTGATATTCATTTTTAGACCAGGCCATTTTTTTCCCTGGGCCTGAGCGCTAAAAGTCTCCAGGACCAAGTATGGTCATATTCGGGCCTAAAAATAAAATTTTATCAGGTACTGCTCATTTTTTTTTAAAAATTTGATTATAAAAACGGTGAAATTTTTTGCAATGCGAGAAAATATTATTGGTCCTTATTTATTCTTATTTTTTAGTTTTATTTATATTTTATTATTTATTTACAGCCAACATCATTCTTACCAAATACATGTTTTCATGTTTTTTAATAGTTTTAAAACAGATTGTCACCAAAGAAAGTGCTGGTTTTTTTTTTGATCAAATTTGTTTTTTTTTCTATCAAATTCTATTTTTTTCTATCATTTGTTACTTTTGTTTTTTTTTTTTCTCTAATAATTAAATTTTTTAACATCAGTGATAGAATATCGGATCATCAAATAATGCATTTCACTAGGAAGTTTGTTAGATCAGGTATTCAATCATTGTTCATTTAAAGAATATTCAGTTAAAAGTACTGCAAGGTGTAAATATACTATGAAAGATTTCACTCTTAAATTTACTAATATAATTGATGTTATTACTCCTATTATAAAGTAAATAAAGTATTCTGGAAGAAGAGTCAAATGCTCTGCTGACTGGGCTGTCTTAGTATATTCGCCCCTATTAAACAGCCTAAATTTAGAGCACTGTAATAGCCAAGAGTGGTTTGATGGAGAAATTGTAGAGAATGTTGTGGGACACAAATTTTAGAAAGTTCAATTGAAAAAAGCTCGCTATTCACAGAGCTAAAAATAAAAGAAGAGTCTTATTAAGAAAATCAAATTTCAAAGTTGAAAACACTGGTAACTGTAACATTTGGAACTCAAAAACTAGATTTAGCCACGAGTCTTATTAAGAAAATCAAATTTCAAAGTTGAAAACACTGGTAACTGTAAAATTTGGAACTCAATAACTAGATTTAGCCACCAAAACTTCAGAGTTGTATAATTGATGACAAAATATAAACCAGTAATTGAGCGCTTCTTAGAACTACATACCCTTTTCTCTGTAACATCATGTTAATTTATTTGTTTTTGGAATTTTGAAAAATGCTTAGTCATCAGAGTAATAAGCATATTCTTCAGTAAATATATGTAGCTCCAGAATTTATGATGTTAAGACTCCTTTTTTAGTTGGTCTAAAAAGTTTCTATTTGCCAGGTTATGTTATCATGGCTCCCCTTTCATTAAAGGTCATCAGTCCCTCTCCATTGACCTGAAACTATTGTTTTCCGCTACCATTCTGAAATCCTCGCCTATACTCAATATTCCTAACTGTTACCATATTCTTATAAGAACATCCTACATTTGAAACCTTTTATCTAATACTCTTCTAAACTTAACAAACTCTCTTCCCTCCATTAACTTATACCTAACAATTTAGATCTCCCATCACCTCATTAGCTCTTATCTCTGACTCCTCTATATTTGCTTACTTTACTCTAATCCCACCTCGAATTTCCTTCACTAACAAACTTTAACTCACTAACTCTTTCTCATAAAATGCTGTCACAACCACTAGTCGTTTATTGCCCTCAATAAAATTCCTTACCCTTCTCTGCAAACCTACGGTTAACAATTACTCCACCTATTCCCTTGTCACTACTTTCTTAATTCTAACACCTTTATACCCAAAATTTTCTATTCCCTTAAATATTATTTCCCTACAAGCTTATGATTACTATTACTACTGCCCTTAAACCTCTCCTCACTTTTTGTTTCCACTTTTATCTCTCCCATTCACATAAACATTATCACTATCTACTCCTTGCTTATCCCTAACCCCTATGAATAGGCACCCATTCTGACAATATGGCAACAAACTTTCATTTTTCTTGCTGTATTTGTTGTCACAAGTCTTAAAATGAAATAAAAATTTGATGGCGCTTCCACAGGTCACCATGGCAATTTTTTAAAGAAGTTACTTCAGTAAACAAATTTAATTTTTTTAGGTTGCTTTCTCAAGGTTGATGACAAGAACGTTCTTAGATATGGCCAAAGAAAAGTTTCGTTTAAGAGACCAAAAAGTAGTTAGTTATGGCCCATGTCAAACACCAACTTTGTGGTTTTGTGTTCAACGTCACAATGAAATACAAAAATTTAAACCCACTCCATTTTATGTTGTATCAGTCGTATGTAATGTGCAGGTATGTTTTTTATGAATACAGTTATCAGTTTTTTTGGTTGTTAAACCTTGAATATATCTAATATATTCTCTTGTAATATTTTTTATTTTTTTATTGTATAGTTAACATTGTTTGGTTCTTATTAATTTTTTTCTTCTTTGGCAAAGCTAAAGAAGGCGTGAATGTTAAATTACGTAGCTTTTTTCAATATAATTTTGTCAGTGTCTCGTGTTCACGTTGTTGTTTAAAAAAAGTCATATTATTTTTTAATCTTGCTGTAACTTAAAAAGATATTAAAGAAAAAAATTCAATATTTTGCTACATTGTTTTCTGAGAAAAAATTAAATTAAATCTACAATTACATTAGCTATATTTAGAGGCTATTCATTTCTTGGAATAGTTTTGAGAGTAGGGAATTGTTGTATGCAGATGATTTTAATAGACATAGATGGGAACTGTGGAAAGGGTAGACCACAGATAACTTGGGAAGTGGTTGTTAAAAATGACCTTAAGCAGAAAGTGCATTGGCGCAGGATAGATTGTTACGGAAGAGTGCCATAAATAATGCCATCTAACCCATGCTAGCATGGAGAATGGATTTAAAACTGTATAAGAAGAAGAACATGTTTTTGTTTATTTTGCTTTTAATACTATCATTAAATATAATATTGAATTGAATTTTGCATTAAAGAGCCAGTAGATCATTTTCTCAATCATTTGGGTTATTTTTATTTCCTTTCCTGTTTGACAAATTAATATCATTTTCACTTTACGAAAAGAATTTTTCTTTTTTTAAGCTCTTTACATTAAATTCACAGAAACGCTTTTCAAAATTAAGAATTCCTCTAGCAGTGTATTGGTTCCTGGTATATACTGCCAGTCAATAAAAAGTGCTGGAGTCAATTAACAAGCTATTTTATCCAAATATATACATGTTGTTACATCCTAATTCCTCTCTAAAAAATGCTTTGACTCTCAAATTTAAAAATAACCCTACTAAACACTTAACATCACTAAACATCTCGCAATTTGTCTAATGCTTTAGCTGCTGTAGGGAAACAATTTATTACTGATATACCTTACTACCTAACAAAGTTTTTCACTCTAGGGTCGGGAGTTAGAGTGTAAACTTGTAAATGATACATGCGACCAACAAGAACTTCAAAATATGGAAGCACAAATTAGAGCCTCTCCTAATGCTTCAATTATAAGTGTGACAGAGAGCTTGAAGACAGTCTACAAACCTACAGGTCTAAACACAGTCACATTATTGAAGTCTTGTTCAAAAGGTTTGGGCATGTCACCCACAGCTGCTATGTCAGTGGCTGAACATCTTTATACGTCTGGTTACATATCATACCCTCGTACCGAGACCTCTAAATATCCACCATCATTTGACCTAGTTGGTGTTCTCCAAGAACAAGCTCGGCACCCTAATTGTAAGTGATATTTTGAAAGAATTTATTTTTATAAATTGTGCCTTGTTTATGTTTTTATGAGTAGTTTTGAGAATTTTTAAAGTAACTATTTGAGAAATGTCAAAATGAGAAAATTTTTCCAAAATTAATTCCTTCAAAAAATATTTCTATATACTATATACTCAAGTTTTTCTCAGAAGTTTTTTTTTTGATTCTGCCAAAAATTAATGTTAGAAAATTTCTAGAAAATCATAACTTAGATTTCTTGAAAACTCAAATTGAATTTAATGTAATGCTAATAGGTTATATGTTTTGATGCAGTTTTGATAGCTTTCAATTTTTTTTCTTTTTATTTTTTCATAACTTGCTACTTGGAAGATTTTTAACAGATGAGTTAAATTTAGAAAATAGGTGAAAACATGCTAAATCTAATATTTTTATGTTAGGGGGTCGCATTGCCTCGTATATCTTAGGAAAAGGAGACATTACACCATCATCAAGAGGTTTTGATGTAAGTATGCTCCATAATCTTTTTTTTACATATTCAAGACGTATCGATATATGTAACAGGCAGACTTTTTACAAATGTCTAATTTGTTCTAATAAAATTTCAGTTATGTTTTATTGAACCTTTTGTATTTTATCCATTCGCATGTGTGGAACAATGACATTTTACTCATTCTTTAAATTTAAAGTTTCTTCCATGTGTGAATGTACATTAAATTGAAAATTATAAAATAACTTGTAAGCGTCCCTTGAAAGCGTCAGTAACTTGAAAATATGTTTTGAATCGTCTAACTTAATTTTCAACATGCCGTTTTGGCGTCTGGAAATCTGCTTTACTCCTATTGACGACGCATGGAATTAAAATTTACATAGTATTTACTTAGTATTTACTGACAGTTTATGTCATGCATGACTAGCATTTGTAATGATATATAATATAAAATTATTTATTATTACTTAAATAAATAGTTGGATTTACATGCATAGTCTGCTAAAGCATAAGTTGGGTTTGGTAGACACATCTGTAAGACAAAAAAGTCTTTAATTTTTTGCGTCAAAACATGACTTATGGACAACGCTTAAAATTTGATTTGAATTTTAAAAATCAGTGTAACATGCATAATGGATAAATGAAATACGAATGAAACATCGACAAATGATTGACATTTTATTGACTTATGTTAGACTTCCGTAAAAGAAAATTCAGTAAAATTTTGATTTTAAATGTATAATTTCGGATTTAATAACGGATTTCGGAAAACAAATTTTGTCTATGTGAAAAAACGCAATTGTTCTAAATTTTTAAAATAGTGAAAAGGTCTAGGTTGTTTTAAACTTGCACATTCACAACTTGTTTAGAATATACTTGCTTTTTTCTTAAGAAGGATTTACAAAGTGCAGTTTGTTAGTATGTTCCTGGATATTATTTAAATTTTTACGATACATGTTTGAGTAATTTTAATAACCTGAAAGTGTTTTCATCAGAATGAAATGTTACGTTAAAAACTTTATGAAGTTTGTTAAAATTAAGTGAATAAAAAAAAGAAATTACATTCTTTGAAAAATATTTCTCTTAATTCTTGTAAGAATTACACACGTCTGAAAAACAAGTAAGAAACTTAGAACATGTCTGCAATGCGATGATTTGTTAAATAAGAATCGATTGATTGGTTTTTGCATTTTCGACAACCACTTTTGGGGATGTTCATATGAATTTAGAAATGTTTGTAAGTTTGTATTCATAAACTGTCCTTTGAATATTTTTGATTTTTTCATGTATTTACAGAATTTTAAACGAAGAACCAAATTTCTGTTTAAAATTCTTGCTGCTCTAGGCCACACTCTAATTTAACTGAAAATAGTATTTTTCAAAACTTTTTCAAAACCGGTTATTAACTTTTATTTTAATTCTGCATGCACCATTTGACCTATATATGTGGGCACTGGTTGGAAATATTTTTTTACTGGGCAAAAATATGCACAGATTCGGTCATTTTGGACAAAAAATCATTTATATCATTACCTTGATATTAATTTAAGATCTTTTTTCAATTTGTTTGTCATATATATTTTTTTTTTGGAGATTTTGTTAGGAGTTGGAGGATCATAAAGGAAAGCGAGTGGCAGTTTTATTTTTTTCAAAAAGAATTCCCATATTTTCATAAATATGGTTGTTTTCTTTATATTTTTTTGTAATTTTCTTAAAATCCACCTGCAGAGAATTCTTACCTTATTCTTACCTTAAACAAGTCAATTTTGGTATAAAAAAAAAAAAAAACCGTTTCCAATTCAATCCTGTTGACCTAAAGATAACAATTTTGTTCCGAAAAACATGTTTTTGATTTTTCTCATGAACTTATGTATCTAATCCTTTGAAGTTCAATGTAATGTTAGAAAGTCTTATTTTTGAAAAAAAATTTTGGACCGATTTCCAGGATGTAATGGGCCTACAATTGGCCATATAGGGGACCTATATGGCCAATTGTTGGTCCAACATATGCGTTTTTAAATTTTCTCAGGAATTCTTGTTTCTATTATTTTAAATTTTGATAGAAAAGATTATTTCTGATAAACTGGTTTAGGAAATGGTCAAAAGTAAACATAACGTAACATTTAGCTAAGTCATTTTGAATTTTAAATTCACCTCAATTAATTTACATATTAAAGAAGGAATGGATTAGGAACTGCTTCATCATAATTAAATTGGAGGCAAAAATTACCCTTCAAATGGTATTATTTATAAAGAGTGAACTGTGAACTAACATATCTAGATTATAAAAAAAATGATTTTACGAAAATAAAAGTTTTCATTGAGACAAAATGATTTTTTGGTTGAATATTATATAATTTTCATATAAATATTTATGACAATATTATGACTGGACAAAAGCTTGTAATAAAAATGTTTTTCATTAAGTTGGTAGGGTAAGGGTTAGTTGTAACTGTTGCTGTGCTGGGCAGGGGTTAGCTGGTATACCGGGCAGATTAAATTTTTCTATCAATGTGCTTAATGAATGAAAGAATGAATGAAGAAAACAATTTTGGAATAAACCGATTCAGTCCTATGAATTAGCCTATCTGTCCATTCGTCCGCCTGTCCTTTTGTCTGATTATTTATCTCAAAAAACGTTTATTTAATTTTCTGAAATATTGCATGAAGTCATATGGCGATATGATGACACTTAAAGTTTTAGATTTTTGAAAAAAATTCTTGTTTTTTGGTACTGGACCCAAATATGTCAATAGGCCTAAAATCAACATTTTTTAAAATCATTTTAAATCGTTCACTAAATTATTTAATCAAATTTCTTTGTTAAACTAATATTTCTTCATTCATGCAAGGTGAACCTTTGAGTTCTCTAAGTAGTTAAAGGACCATAGAAGGTGTTTTTACCTTATATGACCACCTCCTGAGAGTTCTCATTCTCCAAACTCGGATCCTGAATTTTATCAAACTGTCAAAAAATTAAATTTCTTGTCATTTTTCAATTTTTTCTGTTTAATATTTTTTATCTTTTTTTTTTTTTTATCATTTTAGCCATTTTGAAAATGTTATTGTGCCCAGCATCCAGCACTCATCATTTTTTTAAAATTTTGTGTGAGGACCACGGGTGACATCTTTTATCTCACATGAAGCCAAGGACTACTGGTGACTGACATCTGACATCTTTTATCTCGTTTTGGTCATTTTGAAAATATTTACAGGCCCAGTCCCCACCCATGACCTGTTATTTCAAGCCTAAAAGCAATATTTCAAATTTTATTAAAATCTATTCAGGATATTTTTTTTCCCATAGTGCGCCCTATCTTTTTTGGAAATTTATTTCAATTTTGCTCAATAGTTTAAATTTAATATTTTTTTTAGGTAGGTGTGATAAAAAGTTTTTGGGTTTTTTCTTCTCTTTTTTTTTTGACAGTATTAATGATTATACTAAACTTTGAAGGCTGAGTTTAGGTTTTTGGGATTTTGTAGTAACTTGTTACTATCTGTTATGTTGTAGGCTGGTGACCATCCACCAATTACTCCTATGAGGTGTGCAACCAGGGAAGAATTAAAGCCAAATGAATGGCGAATATATGATTACGTGACAAGACATTTCATTGCAACCTTGCATGACGACATGCAATATATGGAACGAACAATGTTGGTTGATGTTAATGGATTTCAGTTTCAG
This sequence comes from Euphysa ruthae, assembly GCA_035046665.1. NCBI lineage: Eukaryota > Metazoa > Cnidaria > Hydrozoa > Anthoathecata > Corymorphidae > Euphysa > Euphysa ruthae. The sequence continues at coordinate 54,728 of JAUZNK010000002.1, forward strand.
TACGTCTGGCATGAAGTAAGTTTTTTGATTGGTGGTCTACTTCATTGTCCTCTAAAACACAAACTTGAACACTTTTATATTTATATATATTATATCTATTATAAATTTCAGAAACATTTTCAAAAAATTTCAATACATTTAATACACACACAATGATATCTAAGAGTGGTAGCTCAACGATACATAAGTTTATTAATCAGTGGTAGCTTTTGTCTACAAAATTACCTGTTGATCAAGGAAAGAAAATGTTTGCTGTTGTGAGTGCGGCTGATGAAGCATTAGATTCTCATGTTATTTTTATGAAAAGTGCTATCTTCATGGAGAGGCTGTAAAGCTTTGTCAAATAAATTCTAAGATATATTTGAAAAGAGTTGGATGACAACTGATATATTCTTGGAATGGTTTGAATTGTTTTGTAAAAAAGAAAACATCTTTTGTTTTTCATATTCATTGAACATTTATTTCGATTGAAATATAAAAAATGTTTTTCAGGAATGGTGATATTCTAGGAAAATAATTTGGCTCCTTATAGCCGGGGTCTAGGGGATGCCCTTTAAGTCAAAGTTGAAGCCTAAGTCAGAGTTCAAACGTAAGTCAGAGCTGAAACTTAATTAAATGTATGTCTCGTCTGAATTCAAATTTCTTAAAAACATAAAATAAATTATTTATTTGAGGTAATTTATTATATTTTAATATCATTTCATACAAAACAAATTTTTTAACTGTTAACCTTTTATTTAAAAAAATGATTTAATTTGTTTATAGTTTTTATCTGTGTAATCTGAGAAACTAGTACTCAAATTAGAAAAAATGAAAAAATTTATATACCTTTTGCAAAAGAAAGATAGATATTTCCTCTGTCTAGCCGTAGCATATTACTCAGACTTTAGTACAAAAATGGAGTGAAACTTTATTATTATTTCTCAGAATAAATATATTATAGAATTTTCAGCTCTCATTCGTAGGTCTCTTTAAAAATTTTTTTTTTATTTTAATTGTTTTTTCCAATCGCTTGTCTTAAATGGAAAATTTCTTAAACGCGTGTTTGAAATTTTTGCACAGTATGGAAGAAGTGGACTGCAAAAAGTTTTAAATAATTAAATTTGAAGTGAAGATATATTTTAAAATGATGTTAAAATGAAGAGTAGAATGCAACCTTTTTTATTGAGGTCGAAGTGTTGTTGCAACTAAAGAACATTGTTCAAGCCATGAAGATCATTTAGTGGTATATTTTAAACAAGTAAATTTAAATAAAGTGTTTTTTAGAGAATGTAAAATAAAAATATAATAGTAGAAGTAGACGAGGATTTTTTCTTATTTTCGATTTTATTTTGTTACAAGAAATCAAGTCAAATTTTGAAAATAAATTCAATGAGTGTGTAAGTCAGTAACCAACGTCAACAGCAGCTGGAAATAGCCTCAAAAGGAACAAATTACAAGTGTTAAAATTACTACCGCATACAGCTGACAAATTTTAACTGCTCGATGTTTGCGGTTTTGACTCATTGAAACGCATGGGAAGAATTCTTCGTGAATAAATGGTTGGGGTGCAAAGCAGCCAATCGCTAGTCAACTTTTGTAGGAAATCTAAGTGAGACATGCTTCTTAAGTTCTAATAACATAATTGCTAGGTTTCTCATACGTTTTCAAAGTATTGTTGGTATGTTTATTAAGTAAGTATTTATCAAATCTATGAGATGACATGCTTTCATGATCCGTAGCGTAGTGATGTAAGGAGCCGAACTACGGAGACCGTAGTGAAAATATATGTGGTCTGAGTCCACTTGATGACTGCATCTACGGTGAAACCGCCCACTAATTTCGAGTAACCTATAGCAGAATTTAGATAGCATATGTCTGTCCTCGTCCTGTGACCCAAATTTGTGATATAGTTATCGAAAAATCAATTTTGAGAATGTCGATCAGATGGGTTGCAACACTTTCAAAATGATTTTGTTTAAATAGAGGTTTTTGAAACCCTTAGCTAAAAAAGTGTGGAATTCTTACCACAATTTAGTGATAAAACTATTTCCATGCAAAACTTATTTTAGAAGAATTAGTTTCTCCCTTAGAAATATCCTTTTGTTCGACTATTTTTCAAAATTTATACAAAAGGCTTGATTTTATCAACATGATATGTTTATAAACAGTACTGTGTGCTAATTTTAGTACAGATATTTATTTACCTTCTATAGAGTAATAAAAATCGAGCATTTAATCACAACAGCAATTCTGTTTTGATTTTTGATGTTAAAGCTTTCTAGATGATTTATAAAAAATGTGGTTTCTATAGGCTCCGTGAATAAACCAGAAAATTACTGGAATTGAAAGTAGAGGCCTTAAAAACCTGGAGAAGTAGTTTTTTTTTTCCCATTGATAAATCAGGAAAAACAATGATTAAAAAAAAGTGTGGATTTTTTATGTTATTGTTGTTTGGTGTGATTTTAAATCTTGTTAGCTCCTCATGACTAGCCTTTTTTGAGAAGTCTTCAAGAACTCTTGAATTTTGAATCTTAAAGAAGAAACCTATCAATGTTGACTTTTAAAATAAAATATTTGAAAAAAGCCATTTCATATCAATATTAGAAAACTTAGAAAAAAATATCGCAGATTGGGGAAAAAGGAATACTATGGGTGATATTTTTTATATTTATGTGATATTTATATATATATATTTGAGATTTATATGCTTGGTTTTAGGTTTTTTATTTTTTGTTTTTTTCTTTTAGATTTTAGACAAAGGTTTTATGTTTTCATTGACGTTCAAGCAGAAAGGGTTGGACCTAAATGAAATGAATCTACCACCTGTTAATCAGTTTCGACGTGGTGAACCATTACAGGTACGATTTTATTGTTTGTATTATTTCGATTTCGGAGGCTGAAGGTTTATTTAAGCCTATTATTGTGGGTATAATTTTATTGCTTATGTTTGCATTTTTAAATCTGATTGCAGATATATTTTAACTGCTAAAAACTGTTATGTGTGCAATGTTATTTTAGCTTTTTTCTTTTTTTCTTCTTCCTATACAATTTTACGTCCATTTTCCATGCAAGCATGAGTTAGACGGCTAGCATGGGCTAGACGGAAACTAAGATTCGTTTTAATAAGGCATCCACAAAAGAACAAGGCGTGTATGATTATAATGTTGCTGTGTTTGCTTAGCCAATGTCAGTATCATTTTATGTAAATTTAGGTTCTGTTTCAAATCTATCGCTGACTTGATTTTATTGTTTTATTAATAGAGGAATTTTTTTTTACAGATGATTATTTCTTAAGATAGATCCTAAGTAATATTCCAAGTTCAGTAATTTACTTGATGAAATTTTTTTTCCGTAGAAAAAGCTTCTTTCAAATTTCTTTTTTTTTTGACGCATACTCTCTATTTTAAGGGAAAAAGCAAAACTGCTTTTGTTTAGAATTTACTATAAACATGTCCCTGGGAAGTTTAAATGTTATTCCTGTTATTCTTTGCATTTTTGGTGATTTTATCTGTCCAACAAAATAACTTTCTAAAATAATAAGACCTTGAAGATTCATATTTTTGTTAAAATCTGGGAAAAAGAAGCTAAAGTCATCGTTTCGAAGCTGTTTTTTCTGATTTTTTGTCTAGGTACTGTATAGGTTTGTTTTTTTTTTTAATTCTTAATTTCCTTTATTTAACCCTGTAGGTGCTTATATGGTTTTTTATTGCTATCAAAATTGAATTTACCAAAATTCAAAATTTATGAGTTTGTAATTTCCCACAAGTGAACCAAAAATATTTATCAAAATAGATTCTCTTAAATTTTGAAAAATCATACATCGGATTAACGTAAGGCTTAAATTTTATTTTTTATCATTATCACATGCAAATAGTTTTTACTTTTATTTTGTCTTGTCAATAATATGCTTAATAGATTTTTACCACCAATTTTATTGAGCAGTTCTTAAACCAGATTTTTAACTCAAAAAAAATAATTGTCCAAAAAATTTTTGACACTTTAAAGCATTTAGACTAATGGAATTCCCTGGTATTTTTTTAAATTTTAAGATGTATATGAATATTTTGTATATCTTGACCCTCTCATTACCTGTTGTGTCAAACTAGTTCTGATATGATGTTGAAATAAGATTTTTAGTTAAAAATGAGTGGCTGTTTCGTTTCTAAATTTAAAAAATGCTTTTTATTATTGATATTTTACGTTAGATATCTTCCAATACTACAGGATTACAGAATTTAACATTATAACTCCGATAGCAATTTTTATTAGGCCACCCTAAAAATATTTTATGTTTCCGGTATAGCGCATGACTGTATATTCATTCCACCCGGGAGGCCGCCAATTGTTTTCATACGTAATACTGTCAACCAGAATTTTTCGGAATGATACGAAGAAGTTCGTCTTCGTATCATTCCAGTCTACCAGGCAACTTATATTTCGAACGGAGGTTAGAGCTGCAAAACGAAAGCATTGCAGGCCTCAAAAAAATAGGCGTACGATCGTAAAACATATTCTTGCTGTCGTACGCTGGTATTCTTTGTGGAGTACGGCATCGCATACACATTTTTTTATAATTTTAATTTATGTAGATATTTTTTGCATGTAAATTGATGTTAACGTTTGCTAAAAACCTACACGACGTTACATCTACCATTTATATTGTAGCTCATGTTGTGTAGTTCATCCATATATAAGACTGTCCGCAATTTCGGTATTTGTTTTTGTTTTTTTTTTTCATAATCTCAAAGCATAGGTGATGTTGATTATTCTTTTTTTTATATTGTCAAAGAACTGAGTTGAAAAATTAAAATATATATTTAAAATTTGGAACAGTTACAAATTTTATGGGAAAATTTATATTATCTATTGGTATGTTTAAAAATTCTTGTCAAATTTTATATTCTTTAATTGTATTCAGAAAATATTTGGTCGAAATATTCGTTAGAAAGACGACTTTTGACGCTATCAATAAAGCATGCATTACAATATTATTTAGCAGATTTTTTTCATCTAGGTTGGTCGATTTCTTAAAGAGGAGCGTTACACAGAACCACCTGACTACTTACAAGAAAGTGAACTTATTAGTCTAATGGACAAAAACGGTATTGGCACAGACGCTTCCATACCTACACATATTAAGAATGTTGAAGCACGGCATTACGTTGATGTATGCGGTCCTAGTAGCAACGGCAATCGTGGCCAGATGATACAACAGAAAAAATTTTTTGGTAAAAATAATCGTGGTGGAGGTCGTGGAGGTAACCAGCAGCAACCACGAGCGGCTTCTCGTCATATGGTTCCAAGGGGCTTTGGATTGGCATTTCTGTCCTGTTTTGATGTGTTGGACAAAGAATTATGTGAGCCAACGATACGTTCATATATGGAAAAACAGGTGAGCAAAATAGCCACTGGCGAAACCGACAAGAATGAGGTAGTCTCCGCTAATCTTAAGCTCTTTAAAGAAAAGTTTATATATTTCCGTGCAAATCTTGAACGGGTGAATCGATACTTTGCACCTAAAGTTCAAAATTTTGATGGTGGTAACAACGATGGTTTTAATGTTCGAAGAGGCGGTTTCAACAATGGAGGACGTGGTCGCGGTGGATTTAATGATGGTGGTGGGCGTGGTCGTGGGGGATTAAATGATCGTGGTTTTGGTGGATTTAATGATGATGGTGGGCGAGGGCGTGGCAGATCTAGTGATCGTGGACGTGGTAGTTACCAAGGTCGTGGTGGTTCCAGAGGAGGACGTGGTGGTTACAAAGGTCCTGGTAGTAATCAAGGTCGTGGTGGTTTCCAGGGCAATTGGAATAGTCAAAATGGTGAAAGAAATGATAGTAGTTTTGATAATCACAGTGGACTTGCTCAAGACAGGTTTAAAAGCCATGGTGGTCCAAGAGGTGGTTATAATAATCAAGAGAGTTTTGTGGGGCAGAAGAGAGGTTGCCAATCGGTCGGTGACAGCATGTTTAAACGACCTCATCACAGTTATTGATTGAATGCAAGAAGCCAAAATTAAATCATGCAGAGCAACTCCTAGATACCCAAATTCTTTTTAAGACATAATTATCATGTCAACATTTAAATTGAATGCTCAAAAACGATATTAATGATAAGACACTAAACATAAGAAAGTGAGGGAGGCACTTAGAATTTATCTGAGAAATTATTATTTCACGAAGGAACACTTTTATTTGTTTTTAATTGATATTTATATTGTGCTATACATATTGTATTTTATACTGAATAAAATATTATTTGATTCATTCAAACATTACTCATTCAACATCAATCAGTTGATAGTTTGTTATAAATAAATAATAATTACTTGCAAATTTTAGAAGTGCTTTTTTTTTGACTTCAGGTGAAGCCGAGTTTTTATGTGAGTTTTTATGTTTTTTTCTGTTTATCCATAACACTTTGTCTAAAGATCATATGAGGCAAGCTGGCCCGGTTTGCCAAGATCTCACAATAATTCTAAAATATATTTATATAAAAATCAATTGTATGAGAAACGGACAGGCCTGCTTATGCGATCTCACTTGAACGTTATTAAGATCCCTGTTAAACGGGCTAATTTGTTCCCATATGATTGCTATCTACAGAAGGTGTTACTGCTAGTGACAAGAAAAAGCTTATTATAAAGCAGCGAAAGTCCTTTAAATGTGAACCTGATATGATAACCGGTCTTTTTCTGTGTTTTTTTATCGTTTAAAACAAAAAAACTACAAAGGTATTGATTTCGATGCAGACAGACACCTTTTGTACTTAGAAATATGATATTCTATGGCAAAAATTTATAAAATTGACAAATCTATCTTTTGAGCAGAGTTTTTTACGGTAGAAACTGCTGAAAATGCTTTTCTATGAAGGAAGTTAATTGCAAAAAGAACTCATTTCTAAGGGAAAAGCAGAGTCATGGAAAAGGTTAAAGAAAGCATGCAGAGCTTTGCTATAGCAGTTGTAACTGAAACTCGTTCAGGGAGTGGAAGGATAGTGTACGAGTTTTATTACGAGTTTGTGAATATATAAGGAGGCTTAGCAAATAAAAAGTCCCTTTCATTTGGAGTTATGAGTGTAACTGCTACATTCAACGCTGACACTGATAATAAAATTACTGATGAAAGAGGTAGTCCTGACTTTCATCTAGAACTACTGAGTACCCAAGTTTCAAAAATTCTGCTCGAAACTCACGTGACCTTAGTAGAAATGAAATTCTCTCATCGACTCCTACTACAAATGGAATAAAAAGGTCAATTTCAATTATCCCGTGTATAGTTGATAACAAACGAAAAATTTGGAAAGAATAAGTCATCAGCTTAATTTTAATCAGCTTAAATATTGTCAAAATCATCAATGCTACATCCCCAAAATTTTTTACCTGTGAAAATAACAGTAACGGCTTTGGTAACAACCCAGCTTTTTATAAAAATTTGATTAATAAAATTCCTCCAAAAGATAATTTTAAACAAGAAAATCAGAATATAAACTAAGTTGATTATCAAGATAATCATCTTGATTAAAAAATAAGTTACTGTTGTTTTTATGTTATCAAAATCGCTTTTTAAAAAACTCTGCAGTATTTACCGTATGTAAAAGTTTCACAAAACAAGGTCAACAAAAAAATACCCTCGTATTTCAAATTGTGTAAAAAAAAAAAAATCTCAAATAAAAGAAGAATAGTAACAGCAAAATTTTTTATAGTTTTTAAATCAAACTAGTTTTGTATATAGCATTTTGGAATTTTCAAATTGAAGATAGCAAGTTGTCAATATATATAAGGTAAGTGCTGCTATGAGAATAAGTTTTTGCGAGAATCTTTTTTGCTGGGTAAACATTCCGAAAATTTTTCCGTATTAGATTGAGTACCTAATCGTTTTCAAAGTTTTTCTTTATTAGTCTCAGTAGCCATTCTTTCTCGAGATTTTTCTTTTCCTTATTTGTTAACTTAGCTAATCTTTTTTGTGTATTTTCCTTATTAGATAGCCATTCGCTTTCGTGATTTTACATTATTATATTCAGTAGCCATTTGTTTTCCTTAGTAGTTATAGTAGCCGTTTCATTCGAGATTTTTCTTTGTTAGGTTCAGTAGATGTCCATTTTCGAATTTTTTACTTTTTAGTTTAGCTGTCCATTCGTTTTCGAGTTTTTTTTTTCTTTATTTGTTTCAGAAGCAAATATTTTAAAGTTTTTTTCTTTATAACATTTAGTAGTCATACCATTTCGAGGTTTTCCTTTTAAGTTTCAGTAGCCATTCGTTTTAGAGTTATTTTTCTTAATTTGATACAGAAGGTAATCGTTTTCTAGTTTTTTCCTTATTAGTTTCATTAGCTAATCTTTTTATACTTTTTCGTTATTAGATTCAGTAGTCATTCCTTTTTGGGTTTTTTCCTTATTAGATTTAGTAGTGAGTCGCTTAAGAGTTTTTTTCTTATTAGATTCATTAGATTATCGTTGTCCAGTTTTTTCCTTATTAGCTTCGGTGCCGATCGTTTTAATGCTTTTTCCTTATTAGATTCAGTAGCCATACGTTTTCGAGTTTTTTTTCCTTATTTGTTACAGAAGCTACTCGTTTTCGAGTTTTTTCCTTATTAGATTCAGTAGCTAATCTTTTTCGAGTTTTTCTCTTATTAGTTTTATTGGCCATTCTTTTTACAGTTTTTTCTTAACTAGATTCAGTAGTCATTTGTTTTCGAGTTTTTTATTTTTTAGATTCAGTTGCCAATCGTTTTCGATATTTTACTATATTCGATTCAGCAGCCAGTCGTTTTTGAGCTTTTTCCTTTTTATATTCAGTAGATAATCCTTTTCGAGACTTTCTCTTATTATTTTATTTGGCCATTCCTAATTGGAGTTTTTTTCTTTACTTGTTGCTGTAGCTAATATTTTACGGTTTTTTTCTTTATAACATTTAGTAGCCATTTCTTTTCGAGTTTTTCCTTTTTAGTTTCAGTAGCCATTCGTTTTAGAGTTATTTTTCTTAATTTGATACAGAAGGTAATCGTTTTCTAGTTTTTTCCTTATTAGTTTCATTAGCTGATCTTTTTATACTTCTTCCTTATTAGATTCAGTAGTCATTCCTTTTTAACTTTTTTTCTTATTAGATTTAGCAGTGAATTGCTTAAGTGTTTTTTTCTTATTAGATTCATTAGATAATCGTTGTCCAGTTTTTCACTTATTAGCTTCGGTAGGCGATCTTTTTAATGCATTTTCCTTATTATATTATGTAGCCATTTGTTTTCATGATTTTTCTTCGTTATATTCAGTAGTCATTTGTTTTGGAATTTTTTATTTTTAATATTCAGTTTCCAATCTTTTTCAATATTTTACTTTATTAGATTCAGTAGCCAGACGTTTTTGAGTTTTTTCCTTATTAGATTCAGTAGCTAAACTTTTACGAGTTTTTCTCTTATTAGTTTCTTTTTCCGTTTTTTTTCGGGTTTTTTCCTAATTAGATTCAGTAGTCATTTGTTTTCGAGTTTTTTATTTTTTAGATTCAGTTGCCAATCGTTTTCGATATTTTTACTTATTAGATTCAGAAGCTAATCTTTTTCGAGTTTTTCTCTTATTATTTTAATTAGCCATTCCTATTCCTGTTTTTTTCTTTACTTGTTTCTGTAGCTAATTTTTACGGTTTTTTTCTTTATAACATATAGTAACCGTTCTTTTTCGTGTTTTTTCCTTATTAGATTTAGTAGTGAATCGCTTAAATGTTTTTTAATATTAGATTAATTAGATAATCGCAGCCCAGATTTTTCCTTATTTGCTTCGGTAGACAATCTTTTTAAAGCTTTTTCCTTATTTGATTCAGTAGCCTGTGCAATATGATATAGAAAACCTTATTCAGGAACATCAGCAATCATGGCTCCCTTTTAGGCAAAAAGGGTTGC
>JAUZNK010000003.1:9214-22182 GCA_035046665.1 Euphysa ruthae
ATATAGTTTTTTTGAGTAGTATATAAATAAATATTGAGTGTAGAAAGCGAATGCCTAGAATAATGCTTGAAATATGATGGAAATAGTATATCCCTGGTATATATCGATTGATAGTATACAGTAAAGTTATAAAAGTAAATAAAGCTCATCTAGAAAACAAAATACAGAATTACGACTAGAACTGAATAAAACTTGAATTAACATGGTTAGAAGATTAAAAGCAAAAATAAAATTCTTACTTTAATGGAAATGTTTTGGGTTTCAATTCAAGAAATTATTAATTATGTCCTTATTGAAATATTGATAGAAATCATTGATATGCTCTGTTGAATTTTCACATCTTCATCAGATCCAATCTTTAAAAATAAATGTCCATTAAAGAACCATGTTTGATTAATGTGGTTATGTTTGAATGATCTGCAAATGAAGGAGAGTCAGGAGAATTTGTTATTCATGGTTTTCAGTTATAAATACATTCTTCTTTAATGTTTCCAGTTCTTTCTTTTTATCTCTCAATGATTTTCTTCCACTGGATCTTGTTTTTCCCTATCTTTCAATTCCAGAATAACTCAGTTATCTCTTCCAATATGGTGGCACTTATCTATGTCTGAAGCAACTATATCACACCTTGTAAGTTTTCATGGCTAGGTCTTTTTGAGATTGTCCAATAATTTATAGTTGCCTGTTTTGAAAGTATTGACTACTGTTTGTCTGATCTTTTTCAAGTTCGACAACTATGCTTTCCAACCAGCTAGTTCTTTCTTTCAAAATATTATTTTCACTCTTAACAATATTGAGTTGCAATATTTGTTACTGCATTTAATTGGTTCTGGATATCATCATGTTTCGATAAACTTCTGAAGGGAATTCTGTTGAAAATTTAGTATGTTCGTAAGGCCGTTTTGGATAATGTACATATTTTTTCTTTAGTTAATATTTCAAAGTCCAGTATTCTTTTTCTAAATCTTGAGAATTCTATACTTTACTACGTGAAATCAAAAAACTCAGATACTAAATAAGCATTGCTGAAGTGCGGTTATCAAATAGATTGGTCAAGTTTGTCTGCAATAATTTCTCGGTATTTTCTGAAAATTATCTCGTGATAAAAAGTCTGGAATGGTAAATCAACTAAATTTTCATTCTGATGGATTTAATTCTGTTGACAAGAAATTTTCTGAAAAAATTTTTATATAATTATATTTTTCAACAGGGTAAATTCATTCGAATCATATTTGATAATTCTGGTTTTATATGTGGAGCTAACATTGAATCCTACTTGTTAGAGAAGGCTCGTCTCATTCGACAAGCACCCGAAGAAAGAGTATTCCATGTCTTCTATCAACTGCTGTTAGGAGCTAGTCCTGAAATCAAAAGTAAAATTTTTAATAAATTAATGAAAGCATAGGGGTTTCTAGAAAATAAGTATTAAATTCAAACTTAAAATTTCCTAATCAACCCACAAATTTTTCAAAATTTTGTATAAAATTTATTGATCATAAAAGACATCATTTAGCTCATAGGTGCTCATACTTACAGTTTTCTTTTTTTTGACGTTTCCTACCTTGAGACACACTTGAAAGAAATTAAAATCAATGTGAAATCATAAAAACTAAAACAAAATATTACCTGTTAGAGACAAAATGTTGCAGTGGAAGAAGTTCTGATAGATAATTTCAACTTATTTACCATAGTGTGGTTTTTAGATATGTTCTGTGTGTTGATTTACTCTGGTATTTTTGTTCTTTAACAGCTCAATAAATGGCTGTAGACCATTTAATTAATACACTAATTTCATGTTTTGTTTTTTTTTATAGAACAGTTTCTACTCCTCGACCCTAAAGGATATACCTACATGTCCAATGGACTTGTCCAACTCCCAAACATGGATGATAGAGCTGAGTTTAAAGCAACTTTGGAAGCAATGAGAGATATGGGGATTACTCAAGAAGAACTCGATCCTATTTTTAAAGTTCTATCTTCGTGCCTGTTATTTGGTAATCTTGAATTCAAACAAGAGCGAAAATCTGACCAAGCTACTTTACCCGATAACACTACTGCTCAGAAAATATGTCATCTCTTAGGCATTGCTGTAACTGACTTTACAAAAAGTCTGTTGAAACCAAGAGTTAAAGTTGGTCGTGAGTTTACTCAAAAAGCACAAACAAAAGCTCAGTGTGAATTTGCAATTGAAGCACTTACTAAATCCTTATATGAGCGTCTTTTCAAATGGTTGGTAGGGCGTATTAATAAAAGTTTAAACAGAAGTAAACGTGAAGGGGCTTCTTTTATTGGTATCCTTGATATTGCTGGTTTTGAAATATTCAAATTGAATTCATTTGAACAGCTCTGTATAAATTATACAAACGAAAAACTTCAGCAACTCTTCAATCATACTATGTTTATTCTTGAACAAGAAGAATACCAAAAGGAAGGTATTGACTGGAAATTCATTGATTTTGGACTTGATCTGCAACCTACCATTGATTTGATTGAGAAACCATTGGGTGTGCTCGCACTATTAGACGAAGAATGCTGGTTCCCAAAAGCCACTGATAAAAGTTTAGTAGAAAAACTGCACAAGCAGCATGCCAAACACCCTAAATATATGAAACCAGATTTCCGCTCAAACTCTGATTTCTGTGTCATTCATTATGCAGGACGTGTGGATTATTCCGCAACACAATGGCTCACCAAGAATATGGATCCGTTGAATGATAATGTCGTTCAGTTATTGGCTGCTTCAAGTGATGCATTAGTCAGCAGTTTATGGAGTAATTTAGGTAAAATCGTTTTAATGATTTCGATAAAGTTTACCGTGATTTTATTAAATATCTAAATGCGCCACGATATATTTTTTTTCTAAGTTTTTTGTTTGTCATTGACATTACATTTTAGTTTAATGTACATCCATTGTTACTCACCTCAATATCTTGTAATTTCTATGAAAATGCAAATTTGTTTATGTTAAGAAAAGTCCCATTTTATATGCTATAAAATTAATTTTTAAGTTATTTATTGAGATAGCAAATTATTTTCATTGTAGCAGTCTGTCAAGGTAATATTTGCTGAAATGTCTTAGTTGTGTTTTAGGTGTATTGTTTGTGCAATGGGTCATAAGTCTGTTGTTCTGTGAATCATAAATTTATATATTTTTTTATTGTAGAGAACGTGGTCGGGATGAGTGTTACAGAAGGAATGGACACTGCATTCGGTCAATCTAAGACAAGAAAGGGAATGTTTAGAACTGTTTCTCAATTATACAAGGTGTGTGTAATTTAATCAAATTGTTTTGTAAATAATAATCAGGGTATTAGCCAGGATAGAAGTTTATATATGCGGCATGGTTGGGAATCTCTTACTCCGTCCTCTGGCCTCCACAGGCAAGGCCACCATAGTTGCCTTGCCAGAAAATTCCAACCAAAACCATAAAACTTCAGATTAATAATAATTTTTACTCCTTCTTCATTTAAGAATTCTCCCAGATTTCCATTTCAAAAAATGTTTTTGCTTTTTTTTCTACCACTTTGATGTTGGCATGTATATTTTTTATATTTATATTTATTTACTTTTTAAAAATTTTTTCTTGATTTCATAACACTATGATTTTTACCTTGATAAGGTGGTTTGAAACTCACTTTTTCTTCACTGTGTAAACAAATTATACTTCCGAGAAATGAGTAGTAATTTTTAAAAAAATATAGGCGATGGAAAAAAAAGCATAGAACAAGAATAATATTTTTTAAATTTACGGATGAGAGATAATTGTACTTCCTAGAAATGAGTAGTAAAACAATATAATAAAATTAAATTAAACCTACTGAAAAAAGCTGGTGTATAATGTTTACGTACTGACTACATTCCAGGTGTTTAAAACTTACTTAAGAGATCTACTGAAATAAAAAAAAAAAAGAAAAACATATGGCCAGGAAGTTTAAGTTGAACTCTCAAACATATCTTTTTAAATAAGATGATTATACTAGTTTAAACTTTTTTTTAAATTAAGTTTTTTTTATTTTTAAAAAATCTCACTATAATCATAAATAACATCATATTTTTTGAATTGCTATTAATAACTTCCCACTCAGCAATGACATTCTTTCTCAGAATCAAATTTTTTAAAACCATGTATATCTTTATTTTAAAAGCCAGTTAATTTTTTAAATTTTATATATGATGATCAAGTAGAGAGAACGTTTGTTAAGACTTTGCTTTCTGACACTTGTTTTGGTTTTAACAGGACTGGTAGTTCACCAATAATTAAAGACTAGGTTAAATTTAAGTAGACTTGGTAGTACCGAAGACACAAAATTGTAGACGAAATAAATTGGTTATTCATTTTGTAGTAATGATCGATCATATTGTTTGCGTATGGTAAATTTTTTTGGGTTGTAGTTTAGTAAACTACAAAATATAACTTATAACTTTAAAAATAATGTGTGTATGGTATCGTACTCCACAAAGAAAACCAGGGTTCTGCAGCAAGAATATGTTGTACAATCGTACGCTTGTACATCTATTTTTTGGTTCAATTATAATACCAAATATGGAGAAATTAACGAGTGTTTTACTTTGTGTTGGTACATATATTATTTTCAAAAATATATGAGTAAAAACCAAATAATTAAATTATTAGTATTTTCTATTTTTATTTTTTTTATCTTCTAATTGGGAGTTGTGAATCAATAACTCACTTGGGAATACCGTGTTATACGCGGTGCCATCAGGCTGGCTAACACCCTGGTAATATTAGTAACAAAAGGATAATAATGATAACAACAAAAGTATCAGTCAATCCTGGTAAACCGTTGTGTTTGTAAAATGATCTAAAAAGTTTTAGGTTAAGTTTTTTTTGAGTTTTGAGTTAACAAAGTTTTTTGTTGGGCTAAAAATTGGACATGTTTTTAGAAGTTTCTTTATGCGTTTAAAGATTCCTACCTAAATCGCAAAGGTGTCAAATTTTTATACATGTTAGATTCATAATTTTTTAGCTGGTCCACTCACAATTGAAAGGGTACATAGACAACACCTTTCCCCTACCTCTTCCATTATATGTATTAAGTTTTTCAGTTCAATCTACTGAATAATTAATTTTACAGTAATTGAGGCTATTGCTAATTTTTACACGTTTATTCAATTGCAATTGATTGATTGTTTACGCTATATATATATATTTTTTTTTTTTTGCTTGTTTTAGGAACAACTTGCTGGGTTAATGAATACTTTACACTGCACTAAACCCAACTTTGTACGTTGTATTATTCCTAATTATGATAAACGCAGTGGTAAAATCAACAACCATCTGGTATTGGACCAGCTTCGATGTAATGGTGTACTAGAAGGTATTCGTATTTGCAGACAAGGTTTTCCAAACAGGATTCTCTTCCAAGAGTTCCGTCAGCGATATGAAATTCTATGCCCTGGTATTGTAGCAAAAGGTTTTATGGATGGTCGAAAAGCTGCAAAGAAAATGGTAAGTCTGCTTTTTGTGTTAAACTTTTCCAGATGAAAAAATTTTAGATTCAAGTGATTTTTGAGGTCATTGGATCACAAAGGATCACAAAAATATGTGCAATTTTTTGGTCTTAAAGGTCACTTTGTTGAAAAATCAAGTGTTTTACTATTGACTTGAATATGATTACTTTTTAATGCAGAAATAGTAGAAATAGTGCTTTTTAAAATTTTTTCAGAATCTATTATTTTCTGAAATTTAGAGGATGAAAGAGATCATAAATTCAGATGTTTTATATGATTAGAAAAAAAGGAAATTTGCACGTTCAGTAAAACAAAATTGTGTAATTAATTAGTTACATAACTTCTTTGGGCCTTAAAAAACAACTCATTCAAAGTTTACTTGGAAATTTGCTCAATATTTTTTTTGGAACTTTCGGTAAAGTTAGGCTAACATATAGATTTTTTGATTCATATGCCACTTATTAGTTTATAAGTTTATTTTAGCTAATATTTTTTTATAAAACCCAAAATGATTAAGAATATAACAATATTTAATATACATTTTTTTTTTTAGAGAGAGTTAATGAGAATGAGTATAAAGTCACACCTTAGCATGTTTTTCACCATGTTTTTCAATGTCTGCCTTTTTAGATTGATGCATTAGAAATGGACCCTAATCTCTACCGGATTGGTCAATCCAAAATCTTTTTCCGTGCTGGAGTGTTAGCACATCTAGAAGAAGAGCGTGACATCAAATTGACAGAGATTATCATTCAATTCCAAGCCTACTGTAGAGGTAACATTGCGAGACGTAATTACAGGAAACGTATCCAACAGTTGTCTGCTATTCGTGTCATTCAAAGAAATGGACGTAGCTGGCTGAAGTTAAGGAATTGGCAATGGTGGAGATTGTTTACTAAAGTTAAACCTTTGTTAAACGTTACACGACAAGAAGATGAACTTCGTGTAAAGGAAGACGAATACAAAAAGGTGATTTTATTTTCACATGAATCTTTTATCCTTTCAACTTATTAAAACAAAATGCTAAATAATGGCTAAATAAGCTATTTGATTGTTAAATTTTGAAATCACATTTTATAAACTTTATAAAGACATTTAGAAAAAATTCTGGGACCAACATAACTGTAAGTAGTTACACGAGTTTTATTAAATAAACACACTTATATTTGTTTCAAAAATATCTTCTAAAAAGTTCAAAAGTTACTTGTTCACGTTCTCTTTCTCCATTTAAATTAATTGGTGGTGATGAATATCAAGTAGGCCTTGCTGGGGTATAATTAAAAAGCTTTACCTATAAAATTGATGTCAGGGTAATCATTCATACACAATCAATCATACAAAATAGTTTTTTTTTAGAAAAGCCATATTGTTATGCAATATAAAACAATTGACTTTAATTTTCCGGTTTTAAAAAAAAACGCTGTTTGGTTAAAACAGCAATAAAATATTATGATTGGTTAAATTTTCATTTTACTGAACTAGCTTGATTACGTTTTAAGTAATTTTTATGACTCAATTTTAGTTTAATGAGTTTCATGTCATTGAATATTTCAGAATTTTTGTAAGAAACTGGTACAACATTAGCACAAATTTAGCCAAAGAAGTAATCTTAAAGGGATCTTTTTTTTAGGTTATCGACAAATGTGAAAAAGTTGAAGCGGCCCATCAAGAACTTTCTAAAACTCATGAAAAGGTTCTTGAAGAGAAGAATTTACTCGCTGAACAACTTCAAGCAGAGACCGAACTTTGCCAAGAAGCAGAAGATGCCCGTAATCGTCTTCAACAGCGTAAGGCTGAATTGGAAGAATTGATTGGTGATTTTGAAGCGAAGTTAGGAGAAGAAGAAGATAAAGCTGTCAAATTAAATGAAGAGAAAAAGAAACTTCAACAAGGCATACAAGACTTAGAAGAAAGGTAATTAAGTTAAGTATAATTGCTCCAACTCTGCTTATACTTTTGTCATTTTTGGCACGCACAAGTTGCTATGCATGTCAAAAGCTATAAAAAAAGACAAAAAATGATCCAGTCATTGCTTTGTTTTGAATTTTGCTATATTAAGTTTGGAATGGGTTATTTGAGCGGAATGAATTGTGAACCTGTGGTCCCCATTAAGTATAGTTAGGTTTATTTTCTGAGTCATTATATATGTTTCTGGGATGAAAGTTCAAACTAGCTTTTAAATCATTTATTGTTTGTGATCACTAAATAATTTAATTTAAAAAAAAATAAAATCATATTGAGGGTAAATTAATATTTGCAAATTATTTGAATTTTTACTCATTCATGAGGAAAATCAAATTCTGTTTTATATGATTCCTTGAGGTTAATTTTATAAATTTTTTTGTGAAGTTTTGAAAGATCCAAACCTCTCTCCCCTTTCTCGATACTAAAAAATTAACATACATACAGCACATATTTTCGTTTTCCATTAGTGTATTTTTTTTTTCGTTTAATTTTTTCGTCGATTTTTTTCAAAAGTTAATAAACCTTTGAAACTCAGTTGTAAAACTTTATCTAAAAATTTTTAAAACTCTTTAGCTCTCAAATTCTTGATCGTAAAAGCTTCTGCTTCGTATAATTATAATTATTTGCAAATAGTATTTTCATGTTGATTTTGCAAATTAGCTTTTTGTGAGCATAAATTTTGGCTAAAATAAGTGGTTGATTTACAATGTTTATTTGAAGTTTGATGGTATATTTAGCCTTGAAGAAGAGGAAACCCAAAGACAGAAAGTTCAATTGGAAAAAGTCCAGACTGAAGCCAAGCTCAAAGCCCTAGAAGATGATCTTGGTATGGTGGAAGATTCAAACGCTAAACTATCCAATGAAAAGAAGCAACTTGAAGAGCGAATTGATGATGTCACCCAAAAATTGTCTGCGGAAGAAGACAAGGCTAAAGCATTAGGTAAATTAAAAGCAAAACAAGAAGCTATGATTACAGACTTGGAAGATCGCATTTCTAAAGGTGACAAGAGCTCTGCAGATTATCAAAAAGAAATCAGAAAACTTCAGCAAGAGTTAAGTGACCTTCGCAACCAACTTGCTGAAGCACAACATCGTATCGTTGAGTTAGAAGATGATTTGGCTCGTCGTGACAAAGAGCTTGCAGAAGCTATAAAACGAGGTGATGAGGAAATTGCTAAACGTACATCCGTTGAGAAAGCTAAACGTGAAGTTGAAGGTCAGCTGGACGAACTCAAGGATGACTATGAGCAGGAAAAAACTCAAAAGGAAAAGATCGAAAGAGCTAAACGTGATTTGGAAAATGTATGCTTTACTTTTATTTTCCTCGATTTCAAACCTTTATTTTTGCCTTAATCTGTTTCACAATTTAACTTTCAAACCTTGCCTCTGTTATGCAAAATCTTATAAAGCCTTTTTGATTTTAATTTTTATTTTCTGGATACTTCATTCAAGTTACAAGCTTCAACTTGTTACGTCATCAATTTCTTTACTGTAGAGTAATCTCATCTTTTTTTATTATTATTGCTTTAGTTTTGCTATCTTAGGACTTAAATGAACTTCGAGAAGAATTAGAAGTAACGGCAGATGCTGGTCAAGTTGCAAAAGATTTCCAAGCAAAACGTGAAAACGACTTTACTGAGTTGAAGAAACAATTGGAAATAGAAGCTGGGGAACATGAACAACAAATGGATACGTTGAGAGCGAAACATTCGCAAGTTGCTAACGAGTTACAAGATAAACTTGATCAATTTAGTCGTACAAAAACATCACTAGGTAAGAATCATCATTGCTTTTGTCTGTAAGGCGTGACCAAGCGAATATTCAAACTTCCGTTTTAACTCAAAGTTGTTTTTAAAAAATTGTAAATATAGATTTTTGATGATTATGATATTTCTTTTTCCTAGATTTTTGCTAGATTTGTTTATTCAACAAGTTTCAAAAATAATAGTATAGGTTTTTCTTTTTGCTAGATTTGTATTCATGTTTTTCAGCAAATTTCTATAATAACAAAATAAATTTTTTATGAAGCTATTAAAACACAGATGGTATCAGTTGACCTTTGTGAAAATCTGTTGAAAAAAAATATAGGACTGTCTTCGAAACAGTTGCAAAGTATCTTGAATTAGACATAAAAATTTTGTTTAGGTAGATTTAAAATATATGATTTGAATTGTTTTGTTTAAGCCTAATAATAAAGTTATTGAAACATGAGTGATGTCATTTAGTCTTTATTGACATGTCAAAGATTTGGTTCGGGAGCCCCTAGGCAAGGCAGTTTGATTTAGATTTTAAAGTTGTGTTTTTTGCTTTCTAAAAAACAATTCAATACTTTATATTAAGTTGATAGTATAATTTGATTTCTACAGACCCCTTATACAGGCTTGGGTTTGAGGGTTTAGTGACCTCAAGGGCCTTGCCCTGTTTGCCTAAATCACTTAATGCATAGCTCTTTGCCTTTGTTTATTAGGGGTATCCATGCTGGTAATACTTTTTTGTAAGACCAGTCACTTATGCTTAGACTGCCTAATTACCAGTTTAATTACTAGTGGTGTTTAAAATGGACTTACAGCGACAGTGCAAACACAGCACTCAATATTATAAACATATACCATTTATGTTTATAAATGGTTGCCAAGATTAAAGGCCTGGCTCGTAATAAAACCATTGGTTTTTGCTGGTTTTGTGGCATGGGCCCAAAAATGCCTGATTCTGTCACAAGAATTGAAAATTTGTTTTAAAAAAGTTGTGAAGTTTAAGAAGTTATAACTTAGTTATTTATGCTAATATTAATAATTTATCCTATTAAAGACGTTTATCAAGTACTTTTTGTTTATTTAATTTTCAATATTTTATCAGCGTCATTATTCTGAGCGTGAGCTCATGAACCTTTGAGTTCTGAGGATTGCAACACTGACACATCTACTTCTTGTTTTTCAGAAAAGAATAAACTTGCGTTGGAAAATGAAAATGCTGAGATTGCTGCTGATTTGCAACGTGTTAGCCAATTGAAAACAGAGAGTGACCGAAAAAACAAGAATTTCGAAGCTCAATTAAACGAAAGTAACGCAGTGGCTCGTTCTCAGGAAGAGTCTATTGCAAAGTTCGAAACGCAATGTGCTAAGCTTAATCGTGAATGCGAATCTCTTAATGCACAAATTGATGAGATTGAATCGAAAGCGGCTAATACTGAGGTAAATATTTCATGGAATTTAAAGGTATAAAAAAAAATATTCTGATATTTTAAAATGTACAAGTACGCAAGTACGTGCTCATGTTGAAAAATTTCCTAAAATCTTTTATGTTTACAACAGCTAAATACCATTTGTGTTTGCTTTCTCTCAAGTTTCATAAAAAAAGAAAACAAAAAAACGAAGTGAGAATAAGTTCCCAAATAGGGTATACCAATAAATCCCTTCAATTTATGGTAATTGTTTACAGCCACATATATTTTCAAAGATGTTCTTCCTGTAAATAAATTCAAGACAGACTGAAATAATAACGCTTTATTAATAATAAATTTTAATGAAAAAAAAATCAAAATTATAATCGATAGTAGCCTATGACTAATGAGATGATTATATATATAGAAACACCATTAGCAAAATAGCTAAGTAGATTGCCTTATCATTAGAATACTTTTTTACCCCATTAGAGCACACTTGTACCACAGACAGGTAGTGAAACTACCTATGTTGTCTTTAACTTTTTTTTTATAAGCATACACATAGACTAGAATTTCTTGTCAAAAGAGCATATCTATTATAGTCTAGTTCTGAGAGCCCTTCTTTCCAAGGTAAACACAGTTTTCTAATATAATTCAAGTCTATGCAAAAAGATTTATCATGCAAATATTGGTTAATTATATATTACGCGATTTAGAGAGCAAAGCAAGCAGCTGAAGCAACCCTCGCCGACACGCAAGATACGTTACAAGAAGAAACACGTCAAAAACTCACTCTCCAGACAAAATTACGAGAGGCTAACGAAGAAGCGAACCGTCTTCAAGAACAACTGGAAGAAGAGGAAGAAGAAAAGAATAAAGTTCAAAAGTTTCTGTCACAAGCTCAAATACAAGTATGGTGAACTGGTTATGAAAATGTTCAGCTAACTGATTATCATTAAGTTTTTCTTAGGATTTAATCTTAGTGGAGAAAGCTTCCAGGTTTTACTTTGCCGTTAAAAATGTTCAGTGAACTAAGGTCAAACACATGATTTTGTTTCATAAAATAAATGTATTATACGCAGTAGTCCATTATGACTTTTCCAAGATATCGCTTTAACTTCTTAGTTTCTGCGTATTAGCCAGAAAAAATTGACTATAAAATTACATATCTCGTGCATCGAAAAAACTTCATTAAACCAAAACTATGTCTGTATGAACGCTACTTCTCGAGCCCGTAAAAATTATTCTTATAATGACTGCTTTGTTAGTTATATCTAGAAATTTTCAATTTATGATTTTTGTTTAGCTTGATAACTGCAAGAAAGAGATTGAACTCAAGATACAAAGTCTAGATGAGGCTGAAGCATCCAGGCAAAAGCAAAAACGTGAGAATGAAGAACTGCGAGCTGATTTTGAAAAAGTGCAATCAGATAATGCACGATTAGATAAAGCTAGAAAGAAGATTCAAGGTGAGTTAGACGACGCTACGTTAAATATGGAAAGAGAGCGAAACAATGCATCTACAATGAACGCAAAACAAAAGAAATTTGATCAATTGCTTTCCGAGGAAAAAGCACGCGCACAAGCTCTTGCTAATGAGAGAGATAATGTAGAAAAAATGGCACGACAGAATGAAACTAAAGTTTTATCATTACAAAATTTAAATGAGGATCTTGAAGATAGACTTGCTGAAGTAAGTTTCAATAATTAATAATCATTTTTATGTTTATAACCTTTACATAGTTAATTTCTAAGAAGAGAATAAGTAATTACAAAGACATTAACTTTCACGGTCCGCTCGCAAAAGTAAATTCTCATACGGTCTGATTTGCTTCTATGCCTTCATGCTTGTTAATATAACTATTTTTTTTTTCTTTCTCCAGGCTATTCCAATCTGGCAGATATACACTGATTCTAAATTTTTGATAGTTTTTTATCAATCAGTATGATATAAAAATATACCAACCAAGCAAGTTTTTTGAGCATATGAACTAAAATCTCTTGGGTCTTGGTTCTCCAGGATGAACTTTGTCTTGAAACTATATGAAATATTTAATTTTGCTATAGTCTGAGCGTGCTCGTAAATCTCTTCAACTTGAACTCCAAGATTTAGTAGATACCAAAGATGATGTCGGTAAAAGCGCACATGAATTGGAAAAATCTAAACGACTTTTGGAACAACAACTTAATGAACAAAAAACTCAAGTTGAAGAACTAGAAGATGAACTCCAATCAACTGAAGATGCTAAGTTAAGGTTGGAAGTTAATATGCAGGCGCAAAAAGCTCAATTCGAACGTGAGATTGCTGCTAAAGAAGAGTCTATTGAAGAAGGTCGACGTGGTCTCATTAAACAGGTACATTTATATT
>JAUZNK010000004.1:0-10512 GCA_035046665.1 Euphysa ruthae
AATTATCTATTCTACCTCATTTTTCCTGTTATTTCCCACTCCTACTTACTTCAATTAACATTTAACTATTCTATATTCATTACAGTTTTACAATTATGTATGCTTTACATAAATACAGTGACTAACCAACTTCATTCATTTACTTTACTAAATGTCTAACAGTATTGTACTAAATAATAGAAAAATTAAAACAAAACAAATTAAATCTTCCTCAACGGTCCGCAGAGTTTGTTTACACATTTTGAGCCTACAAAAAACCTATAAAATCTCTAGGATTGATCATTATAACTAACCTGACGATGGGAACAGTTCCTCTCCCGAAACGTCGTTCAATGAAAATATTATAACTCATGACATGTTGTATTAGTTTTTCTATTATTTATTATAATGACTGAGTTGACAAATACTAATATTTTTAAAAGTATTGCACTAGTAATGTATTTATACTTTGATAATGATATCTTAAATATCGAAACATGTCGGTAAAAAATTTATAAAAATAGAAGAATACACATTGTTTTTATTGATTTATTAATTGTGTTTTGTTTAGAAAAAATAAAACGAAATTTAAAAGGGGGAAAATGGGGGAGGGAAAAGCTAACAGAATATAGATAGAACTTTTGTTAAAGTCACTGGAATTGGTCAAAACAGTTTCATCAAACGTCGTAACTAAAAGTAAATCAAATGTTGGTACTTGTTCAAACTTTGTTGCAAGCATTTTAAACAGCTCATTTTTGTCTCATCTATTCATAAGAACTGTGACCAGTTTTTCCAAATGGATGTGGAATCGGAAAGACTCTCCCTGGGCTGAGCTTTTGATCTAAATTGAAAACAACGGTCAAACACAGTGTCAATTCTTTGTATTCCTTGATATTTTGCTATTGAAATACTTTTTTCATTAAATTCGATTTCAGAATTCTCTTTTAAATGTTTTTGAATGCACTGGACTAAAAATATGTAAAATTTCTGCTCCATCTAACACTTTTGTAATACCGCCTAGAGAAGTTAAAGTAGGTGCCGCATACTCTTCAAGGCACTTCAGGTAATCCGATTTACTTGTTTTTCGGCGTTTTCCGTACTCGTATATTGGATAAGCATGATTTTCGTCTCGAAAAAAGTCATCTAAATCTCCATCCCTATGTTGAGACTGAACATAAAGTGATGCAAATATCTTGCCTTCTTATTTTAACATAACTGTCTTTAGCTTTCCTTTTGAAGTGGCAAGGACTTTCTTTTCTCTAAACAGACGTAATTTATTTTTGGGAATCGGTTCGTATATTGAACCCTTTCCAGTTGTTAAACTATTCTGAATATAAAATATGGATGCCTGAATGCCCACTTGCTTTACTTTTTTTAACGGATGCCCTTGCTTCTGTGTCGCGTAATATCTTTGTTGAAAAATTAACGACAATGTCTTCTTCTACTAGAAATGGATTTTCGAATTCTTTTAACGCTTTAATAAGCTCTGATACATGTTCAATATATTTCTTGTAAAATGCAGGTATATCTTCATGATGATCTTTATTATCATCATCTTCTTCTCTTCTCCGAATCCTTCGAGTAACTCAGCAAGTAGTGGTTCGCAAATCATCCATTCCATCAGTGCAATTGGGTTGTCTAATACATCTACCGAACATCCGTCTTCTTTTATGATCTTATTGTTTTGCTCATGTGCTTGGTCGGTAGCCATTGATGAAAAAGTGAATTTTGTCTTTTGAACTGTGAGGAAACTTTTGGAGTTGGGGTGTTTGTGTTGGAGCATCTTCATGTCAGCAAGGAAAATGGCGAGCCACCTGGAATAGTGTGTGTGTTCTAAAGCAAACATCCGATGCACAATTTGATCCAAAGCACGGACGAACATATGGAAATTTCCTACTCTGAAGCTGTTAACAAGCAACAGTACTATCGATTGTAACCCCATAGCAGAAAGCCAGTAGTTAAATTTGGTATATGCTGTTCTTTGTTGGTCGATCCATAATTCAAACGAAATGGCAGGGTTTTTTTTAATGCTTCCGTAAGTAGTTTGTATAAACAAGCTACTGAAACTTGTATTGCATACCTTGATCGTTTTACTTTTCGACCAATTAGTATAGATTCGGCTCATCCAAAGTTTTTTATGCCAGCTTTAGTAATTGCATCACACCAACCAATCCTCGACCATAGAAAATGAGGCCATTTTTATGTGTAGCCCACTCATCACCATTACCAACTTATCTTCACCATACATTTCTGGAAAGTGCCATTGAACCTGCTTTCCTAACACGTAAACTGGTTGGTCAGCTGTTACTATGGGGATTTGATTTGGGTTTATACTCTCAAAACTTTTTAAACTATATTAAAGGATTGTCTTACCAAAGCTGTCGAGTTGACCGATTCATTAATAAGTGGCATCAAAACAGAAGTATTTCTTGCCTTCAGTTTTTCTTTTTTTTTCTTTGAATGAAATGCTGACAACGAAATTCATGCTGTTTCTGTCGCTGCTGATGTGTTTCTAAAACTCTATCTACTGCTATCAACCATTTTCTTGAATCACTAAAAGCATCATAGTAATGGGTAGATTATTATTGTTTGCAAGGGATGTTCGAAAGAATGGTCTTTAAAAGGCGTTATTGTTGTGTAATATGATGTAACTCTATGACGTTTTTAATTGGTTTTACCGAAAAAACATAATCAAGACTCTTTATAGGTAAGTCCACCTCAGCATGTTGGAAATTATTGTTCCAACATGCTGAGATATTGATGTTCCATAAAAAAATTTTGTAGCTGTGCTAGAAGAAGGTTCTTGATCGATGTTATCAATTGCTGCAGTTATGAAAACATTTTCGTGAAGTGAAGGTGGAAACACCATATTAATATCTTTGAAGAACTTGCACAGCTGATTTGTAAGTGTGGTTTTAATGGCATCGACTCTTTTTTGAGGTAAACTAACTCTGAACATTGCGAAATTATTTACAATTCTTTTTTTCCGCTATTCAGAATGTATATTTCAGCCGACATTCAAGGTAAAAGGTGGAATTCGATCTGGTTGATGTCGTGTATATTTGCTTTGTAGTTTAATTGGAATATCATTCTTTAAAGAGTTGTAAAATATCAGTTGAGAAACAGCTGTTGCAACTTTGTTATGTGCTAAATTGTTGTTAATATCTTGTAACTTGTACCCGTATTCTAATGGCATCGACTAATAACAGATGTTTTTAAAGTTTTTGGGGTCAAGGGACTTTCTAAAACAGTTGAAACACACTTCTTCTTCTTCGTTTGTTAAATAACAAGCATCAAAGATTGCACTCCCTAGATTTTGAATGTCAAAAGAACTTCTAGACCTTTTTTAAATTCGTCTGTCTCTGGATTTGGGATTTGAGTGTCTTCTGCCAAATCTGATGTCTTTCTTCGTTTAGCTGGTGTCTGGTAGTGGTAGCTATTAAACATTGCGTGGCATTTTTTGTGATAAACAGCGTTGTTGTTGCAAAACTGTTACAGTGTATCTTCACCACATTGTAGTTGGGAAGTCAAACCACATGACCTATTAAAAACAATTGTCCTATGTTTAACAAAAGCATTACTTTTAAATACAAATTATCATTTTGCCAAATTTTCTCCACCTTAAGAGGAGAGAATTTGGCTGATAAAAAATATTGCTAAATTTGGCAGATGGAGTAAAAAGATGTAAGTTTGCTTGAAAACTGGACTGTAAGATAAACACAAGAGGTTACGGGAATATGATACAGATTTTTAAACTCTGCGTGGATTTAATTTGGTGGAGCACTGCTTTTGTTAAATATAACATAAATTTAACATGGTTGAATGCTGATTTTTTTTTTTTAAATTGGTGTGGATTTGATTTTGGCAAAATTTGCCAATTCTGCTAAATTTCCCCCATTTATACCAAAATTTCTCTACTTAAGGAACAAAATGCTTTCATATAATCCCAAAGCACGTGGTTTATAAAAGGTTTTACAGTTTTTTGTGGGTTTTTGTCCGAATGTAGCTGGCAGTAAAAATAATATCAGCCTTTATCAAACCATATCCATTGCCATAAAAGAAAGTTATAAAAGGTTTAAACAAAAAACAAAATAAATCAAACATATTCCTATAAACTTTTCCAGGATACTAAGCAATGTCTTGTCTCCAGTGTTTTTTGGTTGCTTATTTGGTTTAGAAGGATTAAGAATAACACTTTTGCTTGATAGATCTTCGCATATAAAACATTTATCCCACTCTATCACAGTATTTGTTGTTGGTAACTCATAACGTGCTGCAACAATCATAAGTTCTTTTTAGACATTAAAATTTAATATTAACTTCTAAAAATAATTTTTGTTATTATATTGTTATTATTATTATATTAACTTTACATGAATTTCACTTTTATTTTATATATTATTGCATAACACAATAAATTAATGGGGAAAACAACTATAGTTTACAACAATTTAAGATTCTATGAAAGAATATATAAATTTCCTTTGATAAAACGTGGATGCTCCGGAAAGACAAACATAACCACATTTTTAAAACACCAGCGATCAAGTCAATGAAATCAATTCATTTACGTT
Organism: Euphysa ruthae; assembly: GCA_035046665.1. Lineage (NCBI taxonomy): Eukaryota > Metazoa > Cnidaria > Hydrozoa > Anthoathecata > Corymorphidae > Euphysa > Euphysa ruthae. The sequence goes on from JAUZNK010000004.1 coordinate 4,554, forward strand.
TACATAATAGCTGTTCGCAATTTTTTTTTCTTTTTCTTTTATTTTTCTGTACAAAAATTTTGCAGTATAAATAAAGAAAAAAATATTTAATTACTATTGTTAAATAACTCAATTATGACCGCATGATTTGATTAAAAACTTTTTAAAGCTAACTTTACACCAGAACATAAAACATTTCTAAATCTTTACTTGAATTTTTCTAAAAATTGAGGACTATAACTCAAAAACTAAAACATTCTGAAGCACATAGAACAGAGTCTAGTGTGTAAAACTGCCACACGAGAAGAAACGAGTACGAAAAGAACTCTATCGGTGTTTTCAAATTATTGACAAATAAAGAAAAACTAATTGGGATTCTACCGTTAGAACTATCCTGCCTTCTTACCAATTTTATAAAATCTGCCAATGGATATCAACTCGAAGCGAGCGTAGTTGGAAAGAGAAAGCGAGAAGTTGGACCCATTTTTCAGGCAAAATATGTTGCAACAACAAAAAATAAAATTTTGCTTGAAAAATTAACGGTAAAAAACCAGAAACATCCGAATTTTGAAGTTAACATTATAAAAAAAGATGTATATAGCGTGCCGCGATGTAAATATATGTTTGAACTGTTATTTATGAATATTTTTTCAGAAAAGCGAATAAGCTCATATGGGGATTAATATTAAATTTGAATAATTCGAGAGGGGGGCTTATTTGTAAAAATGATGTTTTTAGGGAAGGGGGGCTTATTCGAGAGGAGGGTTATTCGGGAATGGGGGCTTAATTGAGGTCAAATTATTCTGCTCTACGGTTACTTTAGACACTTTCTCTTTTGTTATTGTGCTTCATAGAAATTAATTCTTCCTTCATGCAAATTAAAATTTTTGCTCTTTTTTTACTGTTATTAGCAGTAAAGTATTAAAACTAACCTTAGCATAAGGTTATTGCTGTAATTTTGTAGAAATATACCATAAATTAATATTTATTTACATTAACATTTATCTCCACAAAAATGGGGCTACGTGACTTAGCAGCGTGTTAAATCAGTTGTTATTTAAATGACTAAAATTGAATTTGAATTTTTTTTTTATCTACTTTTACTTAGTTATGAATAATAAAATCAGGAATAAGTAGCTCGGCAATAGGGATTAAGCAAATAACACATTATAATAATATTAGTTAGTAAAATGATATAAATTAGAACTTTCGTTGCAAAACAAGGGATATCCATGTTTTTTAAATATGTTTATGAATGCTATACTTGTTAAAAAACTTAGTGAGCAGAAACTTTCGAGAAAACAAAAAATGGTTTGAGAAAAACTTTAAATATTTGAAAATTTTTGTAGGCGTAAACTTATTTCTTTGACTGTAATTTAATTAAATCCGTTAAAGCTTCTATCCCGCCATATTACTAACCCACTTTTTATCTATTATTCTGAGCTCATCCATAACTTTTCTCAGAATAGCATATTATAACGGATTTATGCATCGGCTAAAAGTTTTTAATAAACGAGTTAAAAAGAAGTGTTTTGCTGAGGAATAAACTGAATCACAACTCCTAACGATCTTTTTCGCTACAATACGAAATTCTCACAACACATAATTTGAAATGATACAAGTCCCTTATGTTTACAAAGCGACTGTTTCCGTTCTCGTTTTCGTGTTTGATGTTGACGCAGCATGACTTTTTCTTCTAGAAGTGCTGATAGACCCTGTTCGTCTAATTTCTCCATAAATCTTAAATACGCGGTCAGTTACAACGTATAATAAACATATCATCACACCACGAAATGACCGAGATATAGAATATATAAATCTAAATGCCACGTTAAAACGTTTACCCTGTTCAGTTGAATTAGATATTTGTATAAATCCTAATATCTCAATCCCTCCCAATAATACTAGTAGTTTCAAAGCCATTCTTGCCAGGCTTACGTCATCTCCACCAGTTTTTTTGAGCAATTTGTCTGATTTTTTATTTTGTTTTTTAATTTTGCACAATGTGTAGGACATCGTTAATATGGTAAACATTATAACAAAAATCACAGGAGCCATGTATGTTGCAATTCTGCCAGTTACATTGTTTATCCAACATACCCCATTATCTCCGTACCCCAAATCTATTGTGTGAGATTGTTCTAATACAATAATGAGAACTGTAATGAAAGCTGGTATTCCCCACGAGAAGGAACTATAAATAAAGAAATGTTTTAATTTATTTGTGTCTCGCATTACATTCTTTCCTCTAAATGTTGACCATATGTCATATGCTAATACACCGCACCATAACTGAGCTGAGAGCGAACAAAAATGTAAGAGATACGCAGAGATTCTGCACCATTCTGTGTTTTTAACCATTGTTAACAGTAAAACTAAATCGCACGTTAATAGCATTGAGCACAAACAAACGATATTTTTTCCAGGAACGGTGTTTAATTCTGGTATTATGATAAAAGTCAACATGGTCCAAATATAACCAATTATGCTTAGAGAACAGCCGATAAAGGTGATATATCTTTCAACTGCGTTTGCAACCCGTGACCAACTCAACGACCCGGCATTTGAAACAGCACAATAACCTAAGCCGTTTTCCAATGGGGAATACTCTTCCACGTGATATACTTTGCCATTCTCCAAATCCTGTATTGATTTATTTAAAAACATTGTGAATTCTTTAATTAGTTTTAAATTACATTTACTAGATAGATGAAACTGCTTGCATATAACAAGTTCTACTTTACGTTTGGTTCGATTTGTATAAATATTTATGACGTATTCTTGAGGGGACAAGATCGATTTGTTGTAAAAGACATAACAATTTAAAGATACACTAAAATCATTTTCCTGAACGAAATACGGAATGGAGCAAATTCGATCAGAAAATATACGATTAAAATCAAATCCATACAGTTGGGTTAAAAACATATTTTTAGTCGATGAGGAAACATATTCTAGCAATGAAAGATTTCTTGAAACGATAGAATTTTTCACATAAGTTTCATTTTGACGAATATACGTAGATTGCATACAATTTTGTAACAAATCGTCTTTATCGAATGACTGAAATATTTTTCCATTTCCAACATCATTTTCATACTTGATTTTTACACAAACCCCATTTTTCTTTTCATATCCATAATTGCAAAAAGTAACCTCAACACAGCTGTTTTCTAAATCATTAAAAGTCTCACCCGAATTGCATTTAGGTGTAAAATCTGATAAACTCACGAGATTTGAGTAAGATGGTGGTTCAAACGCGAAAGCAAACCCATCGCTGAGTATCATTAAATCAAGACAGCCGTCGAAAATATAAATTTCAGGTACGTCACTATTAAATTCCAAGACGCAGTGTACATTTCTGTAGCAGCTCCCCTCATAACTGACTTTAGCTAAGTACGCGTTGCACATTTTACAATTCTCTGTGTTAGTTCTACAATATCCAATAACATCTGGTTGACAAAATTGAGCAGCTTCATAAATATGATAGCTTTTTTTACTAAGCTGAAATTCGCAGCCGTTATATTTTTCAATCGCGTTTTTGAAATCTGAGTTGTTTCTTATGGACGGACATTCCGCTGTAATATTCAAATTAGTATACTCAAGATCATTGTTGCATTTTGCGCAGTACTTGTTCCTATAAATATACCCATTTCCAAGTACTGGAAATCCTTTCGATTTTTCACATTTTTTTGAAAGTTTTTCTTTTGAAGATTTAGGACAATCTGTAATCATAAGGTAAGTTTCAGATGTAGTTCCAGGTAGTGAAATTAAGGGATGACATTGAAGCATCTCATCTCGTGCAGTATATTTTAAAAGATCTTTGGTGTAATCATTATACGATATACTATCGTTTGATTTTTTTTCGTCCCAAATTACGTCAATACAGCATTCTGCAGATTTGATACAACGGTCATCACAGCTACATTCCATAAACACACTGTCGCATAAATGACGCTCTTTCCAATTTATTAAAAAGGATGATATTTTATTTCCTTTAAAGAATTTCTGCAATGGAAAGCTGCCAAACACCGCTTGAAACCAGAAAATCCATAGATATTCATTGAACATTTTTTTATTAAACAATCGTCTATTTTCTCGTCACTTACAAAATTTAAAATTCAAAGAGATTTAAACATGTAAACATCACAAGCAAACAATGTTTTCATATCGTTACATTTACTTTATGAGAATTATCATGAGATTTAAGGATAGCAGATTGTTTTTAGATAGACATATTTTTCTTACAAAATAAATGATTTAATGTTTTTTTTTTAAATAAACGTATTATTTATTCCACTCAACACAAGGAAAATTGATGACAGTTATCAATTCAATTTAGATGAAATGAATAAGCTTTATATATTTTTTTTTAGCTATAATTAAATTAAATTTTTATCCCTCCTTATGTCTGAAACAATAACTTGAAAGAATATTATATCAAAAGAACATGCGCTAGTTAAGCTTTATTATCTATTTCGTCGAAAATGTCATTTTGTCAGTCAAAATAATCTGTTTTAACGTTGACAGAAAAAACGCCCTTAGGGAAAAAACCCCCAGAAAAAAGTTTCAGGAAAATTCCCGTCGGAAAAACATCCCCTATGAGATTTAAAAACAAATAAAAGATAAAACTTTTTTCTATTATTTATAACTTAGTATTGAACTTTACCCATATATAATTTTTCATGGAAGATTTCAAAAAGCAGATGCAGTTTTTCCATACTGTATATTCAGTTTCACAGTCACAACTTTCGGTCAACCAAATTTATAAAATAATATAATACATAAATTTATATGTTACCGACACATGCCTAAGTGGGAAGATTATGATGTATCGTGCAAAACAGATTTAATTCTTATCTTAACGGCAAACTAATGCTAAATACAAATATTTCTTTGGGAAATTACTGCCTTAGAAACAAATTTTTTAAAAGTTATAAGATAAATTAAACATATTTATTGCTGACACGAGTAAAACTTTTTATAAGGTCAAAGTTTTACAAAATTGTTTAATAACAAATTGGTTCAGTGAATTTTTTCAAATCTATGTATTATTATTTTTTTATTTTTTATGGATACATATATTGCAAAATTTGGGTCACAGAACGAGGACACACATACATCATCTAAATTCTGCTATATTTCTTAATATTTCAAAGGCATTTGGGTTTGGAATGAATATCTCATGCATAAATTGTAACTCTTTGTAATTGATGGAAAATTTATAACCTTTTGCAGAATTATTTACCTAATCATCAACAATAGGTGCTTTTAAATGGTCAAACATTATCTTAGTTCAAATGTTTGGGTACCACAAAGTTGTGTTCTTGGACAATTATTATTTCTAATCTATATAAATGACCTCTCAGTAAACATTGACTCTGTTTGTAAATTAATTGCTGACTGTACCACCACTTTCTCACAAGTTTCTGATGTTTTTTAATCTATGCGGTAAAGAGTTATATACATCAATGTTTATGTTGCATAAGGTACAGATTTATCACAAGAGAAATCCAGTTGAAAATCCAAATTTAAGTTTTAATGAAGTCTCAGTTAAGGGAAAAACTGTCCAAAAGCATCTTGGATTGATCCACGATGAAAAACTCAGTTTTAAACCTCATTTGGATTTCAAAAAATCTAAAGCAATTAAGGGTGTTAAATCTAGCAAAAGATCACCTTTTACCAAATACATTACTTACTGTATGTACGTACATACTTTATAAGGCCTAATTTGGATTAATGTGATATAATTTACTATATGTCTCATCAGGAAACTTTTTGTAAAGAGCTTGAGTCCATCCAGTCAGTATAAAGCTATTTTAGTACTATTAAAAAGGCATCATGAAAAACTATATCAGGAACTTGCACTTAAAAGTCTTTGTAATTGACGTTAGTACTTCGGCATCACAAACTATAACGTATTTAAACATAAGATCAAGGAGACATTTCTTACCTCTTTAGATATAGTTCGTAGACCTAA
>JAUZNK010000004.1:17396-65985 GCA_035046665.1 Euphysa ruthae
TTTTTTTTTTTTAACGATGTTCTTAACATTTATTTTGTAATATTTTTATTGATAGTGAATAAATACTTACTTACTTACTTACGAACAACATGAATTATAGGTAGCAGTAACAATATTTTTTTATCTATAAATTGGGTTATAGAAGTCTTATAAATTTATAAAGGAATAAAAATTTGTCATTTAAACAAACTTTAAAATTTTTAGATAGTTTTTAGTTATAAAATCTTGGTCTTTAATTTGAATAGAAAATGAAGTAGACTACAATCCAATTCGAATGAAATTTATTTATTAAACAAATATTTATTCAGGATCTACATCCTGAATAAATATATACTACTCCTTTGAAATCATTTTTAATACTATCATACTGATGATTAAACAGCCTGAAAATGAATGACTAGCTATAAAAATTTATTTACCAGCATGGCAATTTGAAATGGGTAATAAACAGTTTAAGTTCGTATCCGGGACAGGACGAATGTTATTGTAATAAAAATGATGGCTATATTAAAATCAATGATTTGCCATGAAAATTTTAAGAATGCAAACTTTTTCTGCTTTCTACAGAACTTTTCCTTTTTCGCTTAAATGACGGTTTCTGCTAGGAAATATGCGGGCATTATACGCGCTTATGCCGGTGCTATACGCGCTTATGCGGGTATTATACGCGCTTATGAAAAGCATAAAACTGTGTTAAAACATTGTCAAAACTTTGTCAGAAAGCCATGCATAGGTGAGCAATTATTTCGATCTCCGCAAAAACGAAAGTTTAGCGAAAGTTAGTGAGGTGGCTCAGTGTAGCTTAGGTTTTGTAGTCTGCTCAGTGCTTGCATACCTCATTCAAAGATTGCCTCGTAAAAGCTTTCTAACAAATTTTTTTATAAATGCCTCATTCTAACAAACGTTCCCTCTAACAAGTACTTTTCCTTTGCAGAGGATGCTAATAAAAAACTTTGTGATTTTGTGAAAAATTGTTGGTGTATGTATTCAAAAATAAAAAGTCGAAGAACAACATAAAAACATAGGCTTTGCAATACAAGTTGTTTTTGTCTACACAATTTATTTCATAAATATTGTATAAATATTGTAGCACGAAAATTATGAAAATGAAAAAAGTGCTTATCAGAAATTCTGTCGTAATTAACATCGAAAAGCAGCAGGAATAGTATACTGAGGTAGTTTCCCATGCTGTATAAATATTTCGTTGGGCAATGGTATTTACCCTTATGAATTTAAATTTGCTAACAAAAAACATATGCGCCCACTAACAAACTAAACTATATGCGCCCACTAACAAAAGAACATATGTGTCCACTAACTAAATAAACTTTAGAACATTTAGTATATTTCCAGTAAATTTTAAATTATTTGGCTGAATTATTTATTTTTTTCTAAAATAGACTAGAATAAAAAATCTTATTTGATTTGGGTTCTTGCTCAATTTTTTAATCGAAAAAATTAAATAAAAATATGCAATATAGTTGCGTCATTGTACGGTTACATATTTATACTAGCATGTAATTTTACGGGCTTATATAAATTCTGAAGTATATTTATATGGACATACACATGTATGTGCATATATTTTTACGGACAATACATGAATGGGTACATAATTTTATTTTCAGAACATTATATTTCTCTCTATCAAATTTCGTAAGCCTTTTTCTATGTTTTTAAATACTCCGTTTACTGTTTATGTTATTATTACATTTTAGTTTTGATTTTATTATTTTACAGACCTGAACCATCATCAAAACATTATCATACGTATAATAGAGAGTGCTTATATTTGGTAGATTTAATAACATTATTTAATTCAAACAATTTTTATTTAGACGACGATCTAATGTTAAACTCTCAACCGACGGTGTGGAGCCACTCACAAGCAAAATCGGGTGGCCATTCACCGAAACCGTCTTTACTGGAAGAGTTTGAAAGTCACGTGATCAAAAAAGATGATAATCCGTATGAAGATCAAAAAACGATGCCAGATGATTTACAATTAAAAAACTTCCAGAAAGTTCTTATTGAAAAGACTGCTGGTCAGGTATTACTTCAGGAATTTCAAAAGTATTCCAAGAAACATAAACCGCGCTCCGATCTAAAAATAAAGATGGAAAAATTTCAGAACAGCACAAAGAATCCTTTTATGTTTGACAATTTGTTAAAAGAACTTCAAGATGATATTTTTAATGCCACGGTGCAGGAGTTGTATCGGGTTGAGAAGGATAAGGTTAAAAACATCAGTTCTAGTGATGTTTCAGATGATCTAAGAATATCTTTATCATTACTGAAGAACACTCACGAAATAAAGGGTCGACATAAAAAATCACATAAAAGCATATCATCCAAACCTCTCACAAAAAATTATCTAGCAAAAGTAGGTAATCATACAAAACTGATGAGAAAGGCGTCATCAAAATTAGATATTCCCTTAAAGATTTCGAGTAGAGAAAAGTCACATATAGTCTTTATACCAAACAATGAGACCAAATATCCAAGCAACAAACAGCATGGAGTTAAAGCAATAAATAATGGAAGGAAAGTAACAAAAGCTAATAATTCTAAGACAACTCGTTTGAAATTGAGGAAAAAAAATGACAAATATACCGGCACCGAAAATGCTGTTTCTAAAAGTCATATAGATGTAGTTGATTTTGACAAACAGGAAAATTATGAATTTAATGATACTAATATATCAAAAAACAAACAAAAGAATTTGAGCAAAACCATAGCTGAAGATTTTCCAATTGGTAGAGCAAAAATTGTAAACGATGGAAAAGAAAAAAGTCTATCTCATGCTAATGATGATAAACTCCAAACCCCGGTTGTTTTTTTGAACATCACAATACATAGGGAGAGTGAAACTAAAAATCATACCCCAGTCGTTTTTCTAGATTTGACATCACAGCAGCTGGATAATGACAAAGAAATTCGACCTAACAGCTTAACAATGTCTAACAATCAGTCAGACGACCGGATGATACTTCATACCGTTTCTCTGGAAAGGGGAAATTTAGATAAACGTATCAAAAATACTACTTTAATACCCGAAAAACATGTAGGAGTTGAGATAGATACCTATCCTGATCGCACTAATGAGTTAATCACACACAACGATCCAATGCTAAGCGAACGTATAATTAAAATCGATAATGACAAGAAAACTTTTACTGGGGATATTGAAATAGAAGACGATGGGGACGGCCAATCTGATGTGGATAAACATGCAGATGTTTATAAGGTTGACGATAAAAATGTGTCTAAAATTCCTGTAATATTTTTTACTGAGAAGGAAAAGTTGGTGCAAACAAAAACGCCTGTAATATTTCTTAACCATACAGAAGAGAATAATGCAAAACATAAGTCAACTGACCAATTTAAAGGAATGGACGAAACTAATGGTGATCTGATGAGTGTAAATATTAGCCCAACTTCGCCCTATAATGACATAGTACATAAACCCACAACACATGCGGCATCGTCATTTAGCTCTAACGTACATAATAGCAAAACAACTAAAGAAACAAGACATACAGTTGATAACAATGAGGCCTCCTCTTCTATAAATAAGCCACATATATCTTCTATACTTGATACTTCTGCGCATGCATCCACTGCTCATAACGCATCTGAAACTGATGGCAAGTCATTTCAAGTGATGACTCAGGTCGATAGGGAAGTAAATGGGAAGAAACATAGCAATAAATCACATTATAATATACCTGTCGTTTTTGTTGATAACATTGATGATGAGTTTAAGAATCTATCAGAGAGTGGGCAGAAGATTGACCATGGGAAAATGGAAATAGAAAATATTTTACCAAAAAGGGTTCTTGATGCAGATACCCTTAATACAACAGGAACTAATTCAAGGGATGATGGTGAAACAGTTCAGTCAGATAATATAGGATACATGGATTTGAAGAAGAATGAAACATACGATAGTGCTTTAAAACTGATTGATAAAAACCAAGAAATTGAATCGAGTGATGACAGCTCGAACTATGAAAGTAAACCACTCGAAAAACAAGTGAATCAACATTATGAAACCAATACGGAAGAAAAAGAGATTTTACCAGAAAAATCAAATAAGCTAGAAGAAACGATCGAGTCAGAAGGCCATACCTCGGAAAGAAATTTAGATATAGAAAAAGCGCCTCAAAATTCGAGAGTTGATAAACAAAAAGATTTTGTAGTTTTTATAACACCTACTAAATATAACAAGACCCAGGTGAACCAAAAAACGCCTGTGATTTTTATTAATAAAACCCACATAGATCTAAATACTCCAGTTATCTTTATAAAGCAAGCAGATATTGAAGAAAATAGCTTTCCATCAGGTAGGTTTTTCTTAACTCTTACAATTCGTTACGTAACGTTAACGTTACGTCTAACTCACCGTAGGTTGTATAACCATCTTACACTCATAAAGCCATGCCTTTTAAAAAACTCTAATTAAATTATACCTCATCTTTCTTTTTTTTTACAAAATTAATTTTGAAATACAAACATAACTTTATGTAAAAAACGTTACCGAAATCTTCATCGAAGCGTCTTTTTGAGTGTTCAGAACACGTTGATGAAATAGTATCTGTTACTTTGGTTTTGAACATTTCCAGTGCTCTCGTTAATCTAATCTCACTGCTCTTATGGTATATTTAGCTAAAAAATAGAAGATTAGGGAAATAATTTAGCAGTACTAAAATTTAAATTGAAAATCAATATGACGTAGTTTTAAAGTCGAAAATTCTGGTTATGAATGACTGCATTTTAAGTAGTATTCATCTTCAACGCATAGACATAATCAAAGAATAATTTTTTGTCAAACACCACTTCTTTTAATGGCTTTTTACTATTCCGTTCTTTTTTTTATAAGCAAAAATATCTTTTTGCAGAGTGCTCAAAAAATCAATGCTCTGCACTTTAAAGTTTTTAGTTATTACTCTGTTGAGAGTTCTTCAAGCTTGACGCATAGAGAAAATGCGAAGCCCGGAAATATAAACGCAATTGTTGTTAAGAATTGACTTTGCGTGGACTCGCGGTCTAGTGGTTAACGTTTAGCGCAGCGGGACAGAAGTTCGGCGTTCGAATCTGAATGTTGACAGTTTGTGCTCGACCTTGTCCCAAATTCTTTTTGTATATTGAAAAAAAAAGAAAAAAAAAAAAAAAGTTTTCTAGCATCATTTTTAAAGCATTATTACTCTCGAAAAATCAAAATTTTAAATTTATTTCTATATATTTATTATATAAATTCCATTTTTAAAATTTTTGTATCATGTTTTAAAGAGAAAGAGTAAATACTCCAAGAACCTAAAGACACTCATAAATTCCCATTGAGGTTCATTGTACTGTTTTTTTGAGCTTGAAAACTTCCACTTGTTGTTTTTACATATTCTCGAGATTTGGGGCTCAGCATATTGGCACGATGTTCTTAATATTGAAATCTTTCTTTTTTTATTTTTTCATTTTTAATAATGACTTTAAGAGACTAAACCAGCGCAAAAAGACTAACTATTGCACTAAAGAAAATCTACATTCGTTTTAAATTTTTTTAGAAAATGAATCTGCTACGACCTCCCGTCGGGAGCGTATTCCCATCACCAATAGTTCATCAAACTCCACAAAACCTCATAATGGTGAAATATTATCGAAGCGTCATAGGAAGAATCGACACCGTCATAATACCCATTACGTTATTCAATCAGACCATCCAGTTCATAAAAAAAACAACAGACAAAAGAGTAAACACAAAGGATATCGCAAAACCAACGACATATTTTTAGATGAGATAAAAGGAAATAAAAATCGCCGTCGTCACGATAACAACATTTTAGATCCCACCCTACGGCCATTGATGGTAATTTCTAAAGAAACTTCACTTAACCACTCCTCTGAATATACACATAAAGGCAACAAAAGAATAGAACGTTCAGGATATACTCACAAATATAAAGATGATTTATCAGACTATTCTGTTCTTCCTAAGCCAACAGTGAAGTACATGGATGATAAGAACAATATTTTAACTGCAAACCTAACAGAAAGTCTGTCAATTCATATAATTGGTAATAAGACCCAGGAAAGCAGCAAAGAAGTGAAAAAGCTTATCCAACAAAAGCGTGATGAAAATTATAGCTCTTTTATGCGTGACCATGATGCAAATCAAACAAGCAAGTTCTCAAGTGCTCTATATAAATTATACACTGCACCTGAGCATAACAATATCAGCAATTTAGAGAATAGTAAAGAATTAAGAGGTATTGATGCCGGGGTTATCCATCCGATTGATATATTAGATGCAGAAGATACGGATCAAGCTGACCATTCACTGTTAGTAAATAGCAAAAAAAAAGAAAACAGAACACTAGCAACCAACTGGGACCAAAATGGAGAAGCTAACCTTACAGTTAGAAATAATGATGAAATTCCTATTGATAATTTCAATATTACGCAGTTAAAACAAAAACAACTATCATCTGGAGACGATAATCATAAAGATTTAAACAGTGACACGATTTTTTTAAACTCTGTTAATGACACACAGCTCAGAAAGACAAAAAATAAAAAGTTCTTCGAAGACAGAAATATTTCAAGCGAACCGACAAACAAAAAAAATCGTCAAATATTACCAGTGGATACAGAAAATAAAACAGCTACCGAATTCATGTCTATTTTAACTCAAGCAATTTTTCGAGATGTTTCAACAATCGTGCCAAATCATACGTACACTAACATGCCTGAAATTGAAAAGGAAAAGCTGTTTAAAAGCCTTCAAAACTTTGGTGATTTAATAATAAATATGGCAGAAAAGCTGTACCGTAATAAATCAGTTGACAAAAATGAAATTTGGAAACGAATGAAATCATTTGGACTTGATGACAAAGAGACGAAAATTGTGCTTAAATTTACAAATGTGAGTACATTTAATAACAGTAAAGACAAAACGCTAGCTTTAAAAAGTCTCATAAGAGTCGGTAGAAAAGCAATTATAGAAGGGAAGTCTATTTTCAAGAATTTGAATTCGATCGAAAACAAACAGAAGAATGGATTTCATAAAATAAACAATAATATTCCTGACCCAACTTTAAATTTTGAAGCCATTAACCAACATCATTATAAGAGACGTCATCCAAAAATCAAAAACACGTCACAACTAAAAGTCATCAATGAAAGTCAAGTTCGGCTTAAATCAAATTTTGACGTGGAAAAAGATCTTCACATTGATAACCATTTCTTAAATTGGCCTAAATCTATAGATGTTTTCATGACAAGTAAAAATGTTAGTACTGGTGAACCTCTATTAGACAAAAAGAGATCTGCCAATGGCACAAATAGCGAGAAAAGGTTGTCGGGTGTTCAGATTCGCAACTTAAATGTCAGTATATATAACTCAAGTGCTCCAAAACACGCATTGGAAAATCAAAAACACAGTGTAATGAATCTAATTAATGCCTTAAGAAAATTTGGGTTACTTTCAAAAGAAATTGGTCATAGTTTAGCAAAAAATAAAAGTATCAATTTGAAAGAATTTACAAAGGATTTGAAATCGTTTGGGCTAGGGAATAATAGAATTGAATATATAAAAAGGCTTCTGTTGACTACACTTCAAAACAAAAAAGATCGTGTTTTTGTAGTTATGAGCTTGTTGCATATTGGTCAACAGGCATTGAGACAATCTAAGATATTGGCCAGGAATATGCTTACAGCAGATAAAGCATCCAACGAAAACAACATGAAATACCAACTTCAAAAACTGCTTAATAAAATAAGTTCGTTAAAGGTAGATAACCATAATCGAAGCAATCAATCTGATAGCTTTCAATCAGGAAATAGTCAATCATCTGTAAATAAACCCACAGCTGAGGGAAGTGAAACAAACAGGCCGAATAATACCAATAAAAACAATCAAACCGTTAAATTACTCAGAGAAACCTATGAAATTGAGCAAAAGAAACATAAAAATAATTTCATGAAACAGCATGCAAAATTCCCTGCTTCATTCTCAAAGACACATTTAAGGCTACAACCACATAATTTAACTAGTGTTAGTGAAAACAGTGAAAATAACAATGACACGCACAATTTCCTAAATTTTTTAGATACACTACCACATGGAATAACATCCAAGAACGAATATTCGGCTATTCGGCCTTACACAGGAAATATACAAAATCAATATATATCTAGTAAGGTATACGATAAATTAGAACCCGGCCTAACTAACATTATAAATAACATGTCTAATGCAGGATATTCGACAACAAATAACGTTACCACTAAAGAAGATGAAACTAGCCATGGAGAAATAGCAAAAACAAACCGTGAAGTGTTTGTAAGTAATGACAGTAGCCCAGCTAAGAGTATAAATCTAAAAGAAAATAACTTAGAATTTAATGCCTGGCAACTTGATGAAAACGTAACAAGTGACATTCAAAATTACAATGGAACGACATCACATACAGATCAAAAACACACGCTAATGAGATCCATTGATGTTACAAGATATAATAGAACAAAAGCTCACAGCCAGTCTGTTTTAGAATTGTCAGAAAACGATATTACTGATGTTCCAGTAAGAAATATCACCGCTACAATAAAACAGCCCAATGATGTTCAGAAGAATAACATAACAACTAATTTAACAGAGCACCTAGAAAATTTGGAGAACAAAATAGTCGGTATATATCAAAAGCTTTCTCTGAATAACAGTGAGCTGACAATATTTATGAATGAGCAGGTAAATACATCTAGAATACAAAGATTGCATGCGATGGAGAGGCGTATACAATATATCGCAAGACAATTACAAAAACATTTACACAATAAATCGAAATTAATCAATGCAAATTCTTCTCGGTTTTCAAAACATAACTTTGAAAAGTTGGAATTAAAGAAATTTTTCGACGATAGGAAAAAAGAAAAAAATCGCAAAATGCAAAACGTTTCTGAAAGCATCGATCTCTCTACGTATTTTACTAAAAAAAATATTTCAAATATTTACACAGCAAAAAATATTGCTTTTAATAACTCAGAGAATAAATTTAAAAGCCAAAAAAATGCAAAAAAATCTAAACCAAACAAAAAAAAAAAAGCCATGTCAGAAAACTTAAAGATGACGACCAAAGAAATGACCAATGAGAAGAACAAGACGACAACTTTAAATCATAGCGGTAAAAAAAGCAAGTCAAATAATACGCTTGTAAAAGAAGACTCTAAAGTAAAGAAAATCCATGGTCAACTAGAAAATCTAAAAAATAAGATAAAAGAATTGAAAAGTGGTTTGTTACAAACTTCAAGTGAAAATATCACAAGTTCTAAACTGGCGCAATTCATTTCAATTGAAAGCAAGTTAAAGAATATTCAAAATGATCTGTTTCCATCAGTAAATTCGACAGATAATCCTGTAGTAAACCACACAGAATACACTTCTCGTTTTAGCAAAGATGAATATATAACAAGAAATATTGATCCATCTAACAGCTCCAATCTGGATGCATCAATTAAAGAACTTTTCAAGCAGGTTCAAGAAAACAACAAAGAAAGTTTTAGAATAAGTTCAGATGAAGTTGGTTTAACATCGCACGAGATAAACAATGTAAACTATCACAACGAAAGTAAAAAAATAAATAAAAGTCCTACTAATTTTAGCAAAGTGTCCGACTCTGATGAAATCCTGCTTCGCAAAGTTTTTGAAAAACCCACAAAACCAACGAATAAATCCTACCCTTTTTATCATAATGACAGTTTCGATGAAAGTAGTGCAGGAATTAAATTGCTAGAAAATAAAAATAAATCTGTTTCAAGATATATATCCTTAAAAGGAATGTATTCTGATTGCCAGCACGGTCCTACGTTTTACTCAACTACACTCATAGGTGGTGCAACTGCGGGAAAGATTTTGCTCTACAGGAGTGTTAAAGATATATCTGACTGTCTGAAACTGTGTTGTAAAAAGAAGCGGTGCAATGTAGCAATGTTGGTACGTAATACGTGCTACTTATTGAAATGTAAAAATTCAAAATTATGCGAAAAAGTACATTTATCTGGAGATGCAAACATCAAAACAACGTTTTTCTATCGAGGAACACAAACCAACAAGTCAGCTGTAGGTATCAGAAGATCAGAAGAATCAAAAATAAAAATTTTTCCATTACGTAACGAATTTAGTGATAGTAAAGATGCTCAGGAATACTTTGGCAAAGACGTAATCACTGATTCAATGGAAATCTACAATGAAAGCAAAAAAAAATTATCAAATGGAATTTTAGATATAGGCCACTTCACTGGACTTTCAAAAAATTCGAGATTAGAGATAACAAATATACTTCCACACAATATATTACACGAACTCGACAATGTCAATTCCTTGCATGGTAATGAAAATATTCACACTACCGGTAACGAAATAAATGATAAGATAAATGGCTACAAGAATAATGAAGAAAGTCACGTTTTGGGTAATAAAGAAAAAAACAGCACTAAGGATATTAAAATGAGCGACGGTGAGTATAAGCACCTTGATTTGGTAGGGAATTATGGGAACAAAAGTTCGGAGAAAATCAAAATTATTACAGATTATGGAAAGTTTAATCAATTTGGTTTCACAAATAATGTGACAAATGGAAATTTATCAAAAAAAAGTAATGAAGAAAATATTTTGACAAACGCACATCCTCTGGAATTTGTGGAAAACAATAATAAAACAGATCTTTTGGTATCACCTAATGAAAAAAGTGTATTAGCAGATGATTTCGGCTTAAAGTGGAACATGTCTAAAGATTTTATTAAAAGTCTACTGTCTTTTAAAAAAGAAAAATCACACTCAGATATGCTGCAATATGGTAAGGAAGGTAAAGCAAACGTTAATGATGGTGAACATTTTTCCCAAGTATTAAAACATTTTGAGCATAATCGAAAAACGAAAAACAAGTTATTTAATGAAAACGCAGGCAGAAACTTCTCTCTAAAAACA
Organism: Euphysa ruthae; assembly: GCA_035046665.1. Lineage (NCBI taxonomy): Eukaryota > Metazoa > Cnidaria > Hydrozoa > Anthoathecata > Corymorphidae > Euphysa > Euphysa ruthae. The sequence goes on from JAUZNK010000004.1 coordinate 28,375, forward strand.
CAAAGCGTCGCTAAAGATGACGATAATTACAAAGCTAACATCAAAGGAACTAAATTAAACTTTAAAAAAAAGGTTAGTTCATCTGTCTTATTCAATGATCAAAATAAAAAAATATTTCCAAAACAACACACGGTAAAGGTTGACAATGAGAATGAAATTGAAGATGGTAATGTGGTTAATGATGACGATTTCTTTGATAAAGATACAATGTATAATATAATATTTGATAAGAACGAAACCACAAACCCAGCCATAAAAGTTACGCCTTACACACAAAGCAGTGTTTTTAATAAAACTTATTTTAATAAAACTGAAAGGAATGTTACACCTGATAATGTTTTTTCTAAGAATTTTACAAACTTCCCATCTGAGAGGAATCTAACAACTCAGGTGAATATTAGAATCAATAGTACTGAAGACGAAGATATCACAGATAAATTAGGTTTACATAACAAGGAGACTGGTGCTAACTTGAATATATATCAACATACATTAGGCAAAGGCAGAGTAAGAATTACAGTCGATGATAAGAATGATAAGAAAGCCTCGTATGAGGACATAAATTTTACACCTAATAATAAATCAAATCTGGATCAAACATTATCTAATAATACACCCAATCTGAATGATACATTATTGGAAGATAATAAAGAAGATCCATATAAAGTTGTAAATGATTCTGGAAGTAAAATGGAAATATTGACCAAGCAAATAAAGAAGATATCAAATGTTGAGTTGGTGAAGAACCTGCGAGATAAACTGAAATATGCAAATACTACTGAAGAAAAAGAGGCAGTAAAGCAAATGATTATTAAATTGATAAATTCAGGGGAAACCAAAGAATCTGATAACGAAACTAATTTAAATATCCAAGACAACGATATCCAAGACAACGATATTGAAGACAACAATGTTCAAGACAACAGTACTGGTATTAGTTGGGAAAATTTAGCTTCGAATTTGAGCAAACCTGCTAACAATGAACAACATCTGGAACAGATGAAGCATTTACATAAAAGTAAAACATTGATCAACATAGAAAAGACCCACTATTCCGTGAACAAAAATCTAAACATCTCGCATCCTAGAAAGACTGGAGACAATGAAACTATTTATCAAAACCACGAGTATGCTACTGAAAATCAAATTTCTGAAGGAGAAAATGGTGGTTTTGATGAAGAAAAAGTTTCAAAACCGTCAAGAGGATTTGAAAATTTCAGCCAACACCTCTTACAAATAATCGACGACATAAACGAGGAAAATGAAAAAGCAGCGGAATATTTGCCGAAAGTAAAAGCAGCTCAATTCAATGCAACGTTGAGTTTTTTAAAAAAAGCTTTGGAATCGCTAAATAGGGAAACGTTTAGTAATAAAACTTACCTTCAAGCTGAAAGAGTTATCAAACTTGTTAAGAAGACAAAAAAACTAATTGAACTTCAGAAAGAAAAAAATTTTAAATCAGGAAATAAATCGAATGAATTTAGCTTTAAAAATCACGACGCCGACAAACTAGAAACACAGGTAAATCTTCTTGACCCAGACCTTAAGCCTACGGATTTAAAATATCATTATCCAAACGTAGCTCTTTCTGTAATCACTGATAAGTTTAAGAACATCAGTATAGATTCTATGGGCAATAATTTTGATTATTCGGAAGAAGGAGCCAATAAGAATTCAAGTTTTAAAAATGAAAATATGGTTCATGGAAAGTTAAATGAAGTGCAACCATTAATTATGAACACGCTTAAAAATAGCACTAGTAACAATAATAAGAATATATCAAGAAAGAAGACAAACTTAAAAGTAATGAAAATTGGACAGCCAAATGACGATACTGCTATATACCGGGTTATATCAAGTGATGAAGTCTTAAACCAATCTTCAACGTTAGAACGTAAGTTATACAACAACACGAAGAAAACCAAAGAAGTATCAAGAAAGACCCATTTAAAATTGAGGAAAATCAAACAGAAAAACGAAGATGTTGATGTCTACTTGGTCTCGGCTGTTAATGAAACTTTAAATGAAACATTGCCAAAAAGACAAGATAATTTATCAAAAGTTAAAATCAACAAACTAATTAAACATGAGATGAATGCAGGGAATGCTAACAAAGAAAAGAATGCTAACAGTGGAAAGATAATATCTGAAGAGCCTGTATCAAATACCACTGAGAATCTTAATGATTTTACTGATGTATTTACTGTACCGCTTCATGTTTATACGGATGACCCAAGTAAGATAGAAGAAGAGACATTGAGAGCGCTCAAAAAAAATAAAAAATCTGCTAAAACTTTTAAACATAGTAGGGGCAATAGTGAAAAGGACATAAAATTTAATAAGGTTAAGAAAAAGAAGTCAAAGAATGTAAAACATCAACAGGATTTACGAAGGAGACATTCGCAACTCAATAGGAAACTATCTAAGCCTGACTCAAGACAAAAACAAAAAGACATAACAAGTATGAAAAATAGAAGGCATCACGATAAAGGGAAATTGGTTCAATCATTTCCACATGATAAATTTCAAAAAGGTGTTGAAACTACAAATAAACTTTATCACCCAGATCTTGTGACGGAAGAAGCAGATCACGTGATCGCAAACATTGATGACCCAATTCAAGATATGAGCGGTATAGATAAAAGTGATGGTAAAGAAGAACGGGAGGAAATGAAATTAAGAAGCGAACGACATAATCAACCAATAAAGATGTTAGATCTTCTTACCCCAAATGTTACTATTGAAAATGCATCACGAAAACACAATGAAAATTACAAAGCAAAACACAATGAAAATTACAAAGGAAAAGGCAAAAAACTAAAGCACCGTAGTAGTAATAGCTCCGAGTTAAAGCCAGCTCATCAATTGAAAAATAACTTCTCTCTCGAATTTCAATCTTTGAAAAATGAAAAAATTGTTTTTCCTTACCATGAAGACGAAAACACAATGCCACAAAAAAACGTTACCTTTATATCTAATTTAAGTAACAAAACTGTTTCAGAATCAATGGAAAGGAAAAATTCTACTAATATCCCAATCTCTACCAACACATCTAATAACGATGGCCTTATAACAGTATCAATTGAGCCTAATAACAGTACAGGTAACGTCTCCACGCCGGTATATAACATTGAAATAGAAGAACCGATTGAAAATACTCCTAAAGCAACAAATCCAATAGAAATAAGTTATAGGAAGCCTGAGAATAATAATCTTAAAAGTAAGCATATAAAAAAAGTCATTACAACAAAATTAAAACACGAGAAACACAAAACCAATACACACGGTGATGATGACGACGAGGATGAAGAATATGATGATGAGAATAATGTTAGAGATGATGACAAAGATGATCGTAATGAAGAGGTTATTGATCCACAAAAGTATGTACAGCAGCTTTTGCATTTATCCTCTTCTGGAATGAGCCAGCAATCTATACAGCCACAAACTTATACAAATTCAAGTAGCCTTGGGTTAAAATCAAACTTTTCTTTAGAATTTAAAAGTTTGAATGGCAAGACAAAAGATTATGACGAAATGGAAGAAGATATCAAACCGTACCATCATAAAGCAACAAGCATTGGAATACATTCAATTGCAAACAACATGCAGTTTAGCATTAGGCCCAGCAATCTTTATAAACCGACTCAGAAAAATGATAATGATGAAGGAAAAGATGCCAGTAATGAAAAGGCTTATAGCTTTAAAGCAGAAAAAAATAGGTCTGATCAAAAAATTTTAGAGAAATTTCATAAAAAATTTACAACTACAGAGATGCCAAAAATTTTTAAATCTGAAAATTTTTTTGGAGAACAGGTATCCAAAAAAGAGAAACTTAAAACAACTCTAATACCAGGCTATTATGAAGCCGGTAAAATTATAGGCCAGATAATTAATCAAGAAAATCCAAAAACAATCTCGTCACCAGGTAACTACTCTGAGGAAAAAAAAGTAATTGAAAAAAATATCGCTGATCACCAAAATTCAAAACCTACAGTCATACCTAGTTATTTTGAAGCTGGGATGGTGTTTGGGGGAATTATTGCACAAAAGATTCATGATGACCACATGGAAAAAAATGACACAATCAATAAAGATCTACCTGTTAAGATACCAGATAATATATTAGGGCTTTTACGAACACGAATACATACAATAAATAAGGCGCTAGCCAATCAAAGTGATTCGTTTACACCCCTGACTGGTAGGGAAGAAAAAATAAATGACGATAAAAACAAAATTGGAAATGGTCCATTTAATGACATTTTGTTCAAAAATAACGAGAGTATTGTCAACGCCACAGCGAATAGAGAAGGCATTAGCCAACTAAAATCTGATAGAAACAATAAAATTGAGCATCGTATAAATCAATTTCATTTAATAAGTCTTGTAAAAGAGCTGCCTATATTTAAGCAGCTGACTGAATATAACCCAGAGGTAGCGAATCAAATTATTGAAAAGCTTAAAAGTAGTAATAACAGAAATGACATGGTGGCTTCTATTAACAACCTTGTACCCGATGTCACTGAGGAGAGTCTGGTAAAAGACGTCGTTGGAAAATATAGAAAACTGGTTGAAAACACAGTTGAGAAACAGAAAACCCTTACTAAAAGCGATAAAAATTCTTCATCAATAGAGAACAACACAGCGAAAAGTAATGAAAATAATGATGAAGAAATCAAAGAACTTTCTCGAATTTTACCAAGAATTCGTAAAATATCAGGGCAAGCAGCAGAAGTAGTGCAAAACGTCTATGGAAAGATATCTGTGGAAAATAACTCAACTCATGAAAATTTTGACAGTGTTAGTAAACTGGCCCCGGAATACAAGACAAAACCAAACGAAAATATAACTTCAAAATCATTTAATAATGACGAAAAATCGGGAGATATTACTGCGGATGATTTAACAAATACAATGACCAAGTTTGTTCAGAATTTTATTGAAAACCTTCCTAAGAATATTCTACCAAAGAATGAAACAAGTCAAAGACTTGTAGAAATTAAGAATGTTCCAGAAATTGTTGAATCTAGCCAAAAGATACAAAACATATCAGTCGAAATCAAAAACTTACTGAAGACAGTAGCAAAGAAAGGAGACGCAAGTAGAAATTATGATAATCAGAACAACAAAAATGTCGAATTAGTACACCTAAACCGGTCTAACGATAGCCTAGATCAGTCTAAGGATTCCTTAGAGAAATATCTAAGCGAAATATATCACAAAAGCTCTACGAAGATGATTGATAATGCAAATAGCAAAGCATCATTCGTCACAACAATCGCTAGTGATAAGCTACAAAAAGATAAAGGTGAAAATTTCGACAATATATTCCATAGAATAAAGCCAACAGAGGCTGCACCTATAGTAAAGGTAGGTAATTTCAAACCTGATCCATTGAGTTTAATGACTGATGCACCTCCTACAATAGACACTAGAAACAAGGAAAGACTTATTCACGATATGATTGAGCAAAATGAGCCTTTGAAAGGTATCCAGGATGCTTCAGACATGTTTTTAGGAATAACAAACAAAAAAAATTATAAATCAAATCAGAATTTTATAGAAGGTAATTCAAAATCAGTCGAATTAGTCAATAATCTTATCGATCTAAAATCTAACGAAATGTATACTAGTGATAAAAGTGATAAAAAAGTGGAAAATTATAACTTCCAAGAAGGTCATTCTCATGTGGAGCATGATTTACAGTCAAGTAATGCATTGAAAGGACATAAAGAATCAGATAAAATGTATTCAGGAATGTTAGAAAAACTTCTAGGAAATAAGAAAGAAAATTCATCGGTTGCACCACAAATCGAAATAATATCAGACAAGAAATCCAGGCTAAATGTTAGTGATAGTTTTTTGAATAAATTTAGAAATTATAAACCGCGAGTACAAGACGTGAATAGCCTGGAATTTATGAAGGCGACAGAAAAGGACCTAAATAGTTTGTTACATGAACTTTCAGGTAAAAATTTAAATCAACGTGAAATTTTCAAAACAACAAAAGCCCCGAGAACTACAGATATAAACAATATGTTTGACATACCCAACTATGTAGAAGATTTGAATGGTGATTTTGATATACAATATAAAAATTTTCTTCAACCAACAACTGCAATAGACAACGTTCAAAAGCCATCATTTATGGAGCAAAAAAACATTGGAGGTATGCAATCATCTGAAAAGATATTGGAAAATTTGTTTTCGGGGAACTATATAAATTATATTCCCAACCCGAGACTACAAACCTCTTTTAAATCCGTAGATATAACAGGAGAACGTAGAAACGGGCTTCCAAGAAAACAGAGTAATAAATCAACTCCGCATGATTGTCATGTGCAGTCTGTAACGTTCAATAAAACATTTAAAGCAGGATTGTACGCTGGTGTATTCCACCCAGTTATAAACATTCACAGTATGGGAGATTGTATTTTAAAATGTTGCTCGCGAAACAATTGTAATTTTGCTATGTATTATATGGGCTTTTGTTATTTGGTCAAATGTCATAGTGATGATGCTTGTGAGCCCGTAATTATTACATCACGGTCCGAAAATTCTCCAATGCTTGTAAAAATAAGAAATGTTGATGAAAATGCTGTTTCAGAAAAGAAAAATGACGTTACAGAAGCCATTGATGACTTGGTGGAAAAGTTATGGAAATTTAAACAAGAAAATCGTGATGAGAGAAAAAAAAAGGTGAAAGAACATTTCGAATCTTTATTCGCTAATTCTTCAACTGACGAAAAACAAAACATGGAAGAAAGAAATTTAGATGTTTTTTCAAAAAAAAATTTTAGTGCAGATGCAGTGAACGTTAATAAATCAAACGGACTGTCATACAATTCTTCTCACAATCAAAGTGAAATGTCTAAAAACGTAATTACAACTCAGGTCTTTAACCATGATAAACTTGGTGATTTAACAATGAATACGATGACCAACCATTTATTTACTAAGGCTATATCATCTATGAATATTAGCTCCACCGTTAATCCTGAAAATCCCGGTGTTAATAGGACTCAGACACGTAAAAGTTTGGCTTCAAATAATGCTTCTGGTATTAATGCAGCCAAGGAATTCCCACTAAGCAATAAAAATAGTTCCGCTCCTATGACCATATATACTGCTCAAAACACTGATATTCAAATGTCTCCTAAAACATCAAATGAACAAGATTTGATGCAAATTTTAGATGTTATAAATCATAAAAAAGATATCTCTTTCACAAAGCATATGTCGCCAAAACACAAGGATATCATAATTAACGAAACGCAAAAACGTGAAAAACACGTTACAAAATTAGAAAACGTTGCATTTGAAATAGCGAATACAACTTTGGCTGCTAATGGTAACAGAAGCAGCGATGAAAATAGAAATAAATTGTTAGATATTATATCCTTGATAGATCGAATTAAAAATAATTCGTCTTCACTAGGGAAAAATGTAACATTAATAGATACGAATGGGACGAAGTTACCATTAGCACCTAAACAAGGGAATTTAGATTTGATTATAAATTCTACACAAGAAGATGTTATCGACGTACAGCCTTTAATGATTTTCCCAATGCTCCCCTCCCCAACATCAGAGTCAGTTGAAATATCACATTCGGTTTTGACAGCACCAATAAAAATAAAAAATTCAGAAATCACGACAACGGCAGCAACTACTGTGGAAATGACCAAGAAAACTGCTCAAGCAATGCCACAGACCTCAACTATTTTTTCTCAAGAAGTCGAATCAAAATCTGATCAATTCAATGAAATTGTCAGCAACTTAACAAACTTACTTGTGCGAAATAATAAGTCTTTTGACAAAATACTTCCCAACCTTATAAGGCTAATGCCCAATTATACCGATTTGGCACAAAGATTAGCGCATGAAGTAAATAAATCAATGCGTCTTACTGAACAGGCTGACAAACACATTCGTATTCCGCAACAAATACGACCATATACGTCGACGGAAAGTGATAACTACGTGATGCTGACATGTCTATCGACAGACGTTAAACATGGAATGACATTAAAGGCTGGAACAGAAGCAGGTCGCTACTTATATCGGCAAGGAATAACTAATTTTGATGATTGCATTGAAGAGTGCTGCAGAGAAGAAGCGTGCGATATCGCTGTTCAAATCAATACAAAATGTTATAGTCTGGTTTGTGAGACTGCGGATGGATGTACTGCCTTACCAGCAGAAGCAAATAGCGAGTTTTTCATCACACTAGCAGATGTTAGGAAAGCCATATCACATGAATTAGATTCAGTGGCATCTCAAGGTATGCAAGGCAACGAATTACCAGATGTAATTTCGTTTTGTAAACATGGTGATACACTAACTGGTGTAACGTTAAAGGGAGGCAACAATGCTGGACAATTTATCAGTCACGGAGATGTTCATAACATGGAACAATGTATACAGCATTGTTGTGATGCAATGTTTTGTGATCTAGCATTTATTGTCGCTGATATCTGTTTTTCAGTTTATTGTTATAGCCGCGAATTATGTGAAACTTTACCAGTACATAAAGCGGGCGATTTAAAACCTATTAAAATTGTTTATTTACATAGCAGGGAGCGTATACCATTCGATCCAAAAAAAAAGATAGACGATCTTACGCTAAATAAAACACTTGGGAAGCTCGATTTACCCTATAAACCAAAGGTAATTAGCACAAATAAGATGACAGACCTCGGGATCGTAACACCTGACGATAGCAGCGCTAAAACAGTAGAGATGATTCTAAAGGAATCATTGCATAGGAAGAGCTCTAAACCGGATACGATAGAGGAAACTACCACCACATTAGCCGGGGTATTGAATCCAAATAGCGTTACTAATATCATATCTTCACAACCAACAATGACTCCTACACCAACATCAGAAACAACTGTATTGACAACCACAGAATCTAAAACAGAAGAAAGTACTACACCACTCACAACAACCACAACAACGATTCAACCAGTAATCGAATTAGTAAACACCGATATTAGCACTACAATTAAACCACTTTTATCTCCGCAAGATCTTATCAAGCTCATTGAGATCTTAAAAACCGATACCAACATAACAACTACAACAACACCTTCTGTAATTCATGAAAAAGCGGCTAACAAAGCCATAATATCACCAGAAGATGTGTCCAAACTCGTCCAAATATTAAATAAACCTCCCCAGCCTACCACATTGGCCCCAATGGTGACAGACCAGCATAGAATACTAGGACCAACTATAAAAAATTTACTTGTTCCAACTACGCAATCAAACAAATTTATAAGCAATAGATCATTAGATACCAATGATATTCCAAAGCCTGTGTTCTCAGAAGTGCAATTTTCCCCTCTATATCAAGTCAAACCTGAGGAAAACGATCCTGAACCTCAAACGACACGTCCACCAGTTACAAATATATCGTCAAATCCCCTTGAGGCTTTAGAAAATTTAAACCCAACGAAGAAGGGTGGTAAATGCTCGCCATATCAGGTGTTTGAAGATAAAACACTGTACGGGGGTTCGAAGGCAGGAAAGTTTGTGCACGAAAAAGACATATCAAATTTCGATAAATGTATTGAAAAATGTTGCCATACAGAGACATGCGATATCGCTTTAATGATGCAGAAGTTGTGCTTTCTTCTCACGTGTTATTCCAGAGAGACTTGTGACGTCAGTGATATGAAAACGGCTAAGTATTACCCGAAGATCGCTTATATTAGGATTGCCCTTTTAGATGTCGGTATGTCTTTTTTTTTGTTTCACCATTATTATTGCTAACCAATCAAATTTTTTATGGGTTAATACTACAATAGCAAATCATTTGAGTTAAGAGAACAACTGTTTTTGATTTTAATATAGCAAATCTAAATTATGATGACCCTTCTGCCATATTATCTCCTCTCCCTTAATAGCTGTAGTTAAACGATATTTTTTTTTTATTAAGAATCTTTGGTAAGGTTTTATTCCGCCTTTCAACGGCATGAAAAATAAGCGAAGCTTTAAAGTCGCTTAACTTAAATATATTTGCAAAATTTCAAGAAGAAATCTCTCACCTACGCTGTTAATTTCTAATCACTCATTTATACTCATTCTTACTAATTTATACTAATTTCTACTAATTCATACTAGTTTATACTAATTTATACTAACTTTCTATCAAAACAAAGAAAATATGTCATAATGATGTCATAATGATTTCAATAAGGGTTGCTTATTATAACACTAACTGGTGTAGAATTAATAAATCATATTATTGATGATTTTCCTTTCAAAAGAATTTAAAATATGATAAAATATATAAACATATAAATAATAACAGATATTAATAATTAAATATATCATTTAACGTGTTTTTCTAAGAAAAATTACAAAATCAAATATAAAGGTAATTCAAAGTATTCTTTATTTATATTTTTATTGTCGTCAAACTTACAATTTTGCCCCTTTAGACCTCATTCTAACTTAGTCCGAAAAAAAGTAACAGTATGTCAAATACCAAAAAATTTTTCACTTTGTTAAGACTGGCTTCCATTTTTTCAGATTGGATAAGAAAAATTGTTGATACACCTAATTTATGTCAGGATTTTTCCTTTTTAAGTTTTTTTAAACTATTTTATTTAAAGAAGATTTACTGATTTCTTGACAACCTGAATGGATCTCTCGATATGGAACAATTTAAGAGAATGCACAAAAGCTACAATCATGGAAAAAATATTTTGAAACTTATACGCAGTTAGGACACCTTAATAAATGTAAAAATTACCACAAGGAATTAAAAATACAGATACACCGCCCTTGGTACACTCAACTTTAGATTTACCTTTTGGTTATTAGACTTAGAAATCAAAATTAAAAATTTTTTTTCTTTGCTAAAGCTATGGGATTAAAGTCCGTACTAATTTGGGATTGCCATAATTTTTGAGATTTTCGTCTAGAAGATCACTTTTACACCATGCGTCAAATTTGACTTTGTGCTAAAAATTGATAAAATTCCAATATATTATGACCAAGATTGTAGTAACAACATTAATACGTTCAAACATAATGTGAAGAAATATTACATTGCAAAACTAAAACAAAAATACGAATCTGGTTTAATTAGATAGAAATTAAATGCGGCATTAATTATTTGTATCAAATAAATGCATTATGTATTTGAACAGACCGCCCCCTAGCCATCGAGGGATCACAATGAAAATAAGGCTTTTGCTCTTCTTGCGCTTATCCCTGCTATCAATACAGGACCCGTTTTTGACAATGTTGCATTATATTTAAATTTTTAACATCTAATTTGTTTTACTTTTATTGATAGTAAATAAATAAATACTCACTCACTCACTCACTCACTCACTCACTCACTCACTTACTTTCCTTATTGTTTAATTGTCTTCCTGACAGAAAAAAGTGCAATTGCATAATGAGAATCCAATCAAATCCACGATGATTTAATTTAATCAGATTACATTTTATCTTAAAACATTGCTTGTTTGATTGTGTCTAGATGAAGATGGGGTGCGAAGAACAATAACAGAGAAAAAACATCCTTTGGTCTTTCACAACGACAGCTTAATTATGGGTAAACCCACGCATGATATCCTAAAAAATTTGGGAAATTCAAATACAAATCGAATTTACACAATAACTGGACGAAAGAAACAAGAAATACAGCAGCCATATAAAAATAACTCTCTTCACAATAGACTTGTGTTCACAAAACAGCACCTAAGCCTAAAAAGGCCGCTCTTCGTAGGAACGCGAACGTCAAGTTATACACCTACGCACTCAAGCAAATCAATTGAACGAACCAAAAGATTTCCAAAGCACGATGAAAAAAAAATTCAGATTGTACCTTATCAAAATGAAAAAGTTAACATACCATTATCACTTCAAAGCGAAGTTAAGAGGGTGAGTTCTACGGACCATTTATATACTTCACCCACACCATTCGGACTAAGTGCCTTATTTAATAATATATATCCTTGGCATAAAAGTAAGAAAAGTGGAAACGAAAATAAATTGGTAAATGCACATGACGATTATCACCGTAACGTTGTGTTGTCGTTACCACACGAAGAAAATCAAAATAACATATTAATACCTCCTAAAGAAGATAAAAACATTGTAATAAAACAACAGCACATATCTACATCAGAAGGCGTGCAAGTGGTTTTCCCGCAAACACAGGCAGAGCTTTTCATTGGCAATGAATATAAGAAGAAAAAGAAAAACATTATAAACAGTAAGAATGACACATTCGAAAACACGAGCACTAGCAAAATAGTCAGTAACTTTACATCGATAAAAAATTTGTCTGCCATAAGTGGACAGATGGAATATAACAAATTTTCTCAATATCATAAAACAAGTGATTATAAAAGCCTATATCCATTCCATTTTGTTATGGACTCTCCGACCAAAAACATTGTTAACACAGAGTCAATAAGATTCTTATCCACGCCTGCATCGCCGAATTTTAAAAACAAAACTCTAAAATCAGAAATGAAACCTAACACGATTTCGTCCTTAAGTTTCAGCACACAATATAATGGTTTCAAAAGTAAGTCCTTCAAAACCCAGAATAGCTCTAATATTTATCCACGAGGTATAAATTTATCAAGTAAAGAGAGTGGTGACAGTACAAAAACGTTCAGCAAAATCGATGTAGAATCGATAGCAGCTGCAATAACTGAAAATCCATCAATGAAAGCATTATTACAAATAACATCGAATCAAACAAACATAACACATTTTTTAGGAAGTATAGAACAATACACTGAAAAATTAAAAGAGTTTGTTGAGGCAGAGATAAATGTCAAAAGTAAACACCATGTCTCAAGAAAGTCAAAGCCTAAAACTAATCCAGCATACAAGCAATTAAAAAAGTTAGTAAAATTAGTTTCGGGTCTGCAGAAACAGTTGAACAATTCTAATATATTACATGCCAAAATAGCTCAAGGTGCAGTAAAACATGGTGTTAGTGCGAAGCACTCAATATATAATCAACGTCAGGATCGTAAAATTGAAGAAAACAACTCAACAATTCAGAGCACATTATCTTATATCATAGAAAGGATCAAGCACATTGAAGCATATATTATCGAACCAGCTGCAATTAGACCAACTATAATCACAAATAGATCCTACAATAACCCAGTGAAAATACATTTAGATAAAGCTAGTGCAATAGTAAAAAAAAACTTCGAATATTTTGGGAATATAAAAGATCAAAGATCAAGAAATCAACCAAGACAATCTATATCTGATCCAAAAATACTTGTAGAAAAAATAAAAGCCTTTGAAAGTTTAAAGAAGAAATGTGGAGCCGACCTAATATTTTACGAAAACTACCATTTGAAGGGTGGGTTTGCATCAGGGCTATTTAATCTTAGAGGATCTGTCACAAAAAGCGAAGACTGCATAAAAGCGTGTTGTCAAGCAAGAAATTGCCAAGTGGCTTATATACATGGTAGATTATGTTTCACAGTACAATGCACAAAAAAAGAGTTATGTGTACCCGCGGCTAATAAGAAGAAAATGGATCCGTCTCTGCTGATATATGTTAAAAAGTATAGACATTATAATCCTGAGCATAAAAATACAGACCCTGATTCAGATGTAAAAATAGAATCTAATGAAAAACCTATTCAACTAGTTAAAACAAATCGCTCACCCGAGCAAGTGTCAATAGCCACTACGATACATCCATCTTTTAATAGTCTTTACCCTGAATGTAAACCCAGAAATGTATTGGTAGATACCATTTTAAAAGGCGGCTGGGAAGCAGGTGATTACCGGAAACACTCTCATGTTAAAGACATCATTGAGTGTCAAAAATTGTGCTGTGCGTGGCAACAATGTAACATTGCTCTATTAATTGTACACTGCTATAATGTCAAATGTAAATCTAATACTGACTGTGACCTTGTTGACTCAGATATACCATTTTATAATCCAAAACTTGCAGTTGTAAGGGATTATAACTCAACAAGCAGTTATTTAAAGAAACTATCTTCAACTGAAGTTTTAAGGACCACTCCAATATTTACGTCGATTTTTAATAATTCAACCGAAGAAATAATGGAAACACCATCTGCACATTTGTTGAATAAGAGCATACAAGAGTTAGAAATATCCAATAGAAATCCACCGTTAGAAATTAGCCCCAATCTTAATTTAACGCCTACTAGAATAATTTTGATTTCCTCCTCGATCTCATCGCCAATATATAGTTTGAAATCATTATATACTGTAAAGGAAGTAAATCATAACATAGGTGAAAATTATGCACCCTCTCGAAATGATTTACACGAAGGCAGATTAAACGCTAACACAAATGAATTAAACAGTTCATCTTCGAAAATTAAGGATAAAATTTCGATTTATAATTTACCTATTTCTACGAAAATTTCCCCAGAACGTATATCACCTGTTATGGTTTCATCAATCTTACCTGATGAAAAAGTAAGCAACTATAAAGAGCTTGTTAGAAACAGCACTCATTATAACAACGGTACATATAACAATAATTTTTCTTTAATATTGAATTTAACAAAACCACCATCACCACCATCACCAACACCACCACTATCACCAGATCAAAATAAGGATGTATTAAGCAACACAAATATTCAGGAAAGAATGCATAATGGCTATTCACCGACAACCGTTGTACATTCACCGACAACCGATGTATATTCACCGACAACCGTTTTACATTCAACAACAACCGATGTAAATTTTAAGGCTCACACAACAAAAGGAGAAAATATACCCGAATTATCAATCGTTACAGATGATGACGAGTATGAGCTGCCACTAGATAAAATTATGAACAATCATAGACATAAACTTCCACAAACTAACATAACTCATGTTTACAGCCATAAATCAGTAAAAGAGTTTCATCAGAAATACATACCTTTAGGACATTTATCTGATTCCAAGGTATCACCAACATCTGAGCAAAAAAGTACTCCACATACTAGGACTAAGGAAGATGCTCTCGATTATTCAAAAAATCCTGTTAAAGACAAAGATATTCCCGATCCGGAAAAAGAAAATTCAATTGTAGTCTATATCGATACGGATGAGGATGCAAGTTCTGGCGTAGACAAAAGTAGTATGAAATATCTTCAAGGAGAAGATTTGAAATTCTTTGGCGAAGAATCGCCCCCAATTGTAAATTTAAAATTAAAATCTGCCAAAACGTCAGTTGATCCCGATTTACCATTAAAAACCACAGATCTTCCTTCTAGAAACAAAACTAACGCTAAACTTCCATTAGATATTTTAAGACAAATCACGCCAGCTAAGCTAAATAATAAAACCAGCACAACGAGTGATCGTGATGAAAAACCAACAGAAAAGCCTAATCAATCATTTATACACAGTAAAATAAATACGTCGAATGCTCAAAATAAGCATGCTATACCAGTTAGATTATCTCAGAAAAATAAATGTTACACTACTGACAAAATATTTAATGCAACTTTAAGGTTCGGTTTAAAATCAGGTGTATTTTATGACGAAGGAATCGTCAAAAATTTTGAAAAATGTATTAGAATGTGTTGTAAAAAAAAAGAATGCAACATTGCTTTTATGTTGAAATCGAGATGCTATCTGGTTGCATGCACTGATATTTCCAAGTGTAATCCAATTGTATCGAAGAGTTCATACTTCTCTCCAAAGTTGGTATACATTCCAAAAACACAAACAACTAAAGAGAGTTTTGAAAAAATAGTAAAAGATTTTCAAGGTAAGTTCGGTGAAAATAAAAACTTTAGGAACCTTACTAATGGTTTTCCGAAGCCAACACAAATACTGGAGCCAACAAACGAGGTACCTGAACTTTCAGTAGTAACAGATGATGACAGTTATGATTTGCCATCTTATAAAATAATAACCCAGCATAAAAAAATTGAACCATTAATGATCTCCCCATCAAAATCTACAAAATTTAAAATTATGTCTACTTCAAAAATTCCTGAAGAATTATTGAACACTCAAATTAATTCTTTAAGTACTCGGCGCACACCTCATGATACAAGTGTTAAAATGATTTCAGATCAGACAATCGCAACAACAGCAATAGCCAGTACTATTAGAACCGTATCTTTGAATTCAGCTAGTGTAGGTGCTCAGTTACCATCTTACATTTTAGTTCGTCCATCAACAGGTACGGTTTCGACAAGAATTGTTATCACTCAAACAAGTATACGACCACAACTTCAAATCTTTGAGGATGTGTTGACGGCACAATTTACAACTATGGTTCCATACTTAATACCATCTCAAGCGGAAAGCATCGAATCAAATATCAAAAATTTATTGAAAAACCGTACAGATCAACAGCAAAAAGAAAATAATAAAAATATGAAAATTGTTTTAGACACTTTGAATGGTATACACGAGGATTTTAAACAGCTAAAATTGAAGTATGATGTATATGAAATGCGCCAGAAAGAAACAAATAATACAAAATTATTAGCAAATCTCATAGTACCTTTGTTAAGTTCGTTAAATGTTTCTCAATATAAAATTTTACAAGATATATATACAGTTAACAATACAAATAGCAAGAATAATACCAACAGTTACGAAATATCAAACTCAACAGATACAGTAGCAGAGCAAATTATTGAATTTTTAAAGAAAGGGTTGTATTCCACAGGTAATATACCTTTGCTAAATACTTCACAAATATCCCCGATATCTTCACAGATTGCCGCGTTGCAGACACCTGTAGAGCAATACACTAATCTTACTTCTATTGTCATTAATGCTATAAAATTTTATCATGAAAAATATGAGAATTCACAAAATTCTAGCAGTTCATCTCAACAAGGCAATTTTGGTGAAAATGATTATAACAGTCTAGATGCATCAAATCTACCTTTGGAAGTTGAAAACATTGAGGGTAACAATTCTAAGAGCGAAAAGAAGAAAACTCAATCGAACATTAAGAATGATGAAGAAAAAGGTTACGTATTTATTGATGAAGGAAGAAATGAAGACACTGTCTCTTTGGATAAATTTGGAAGGCTGGATAATAATAATGGTAAAAATCAAAGTGTTACCGATTTTACAAATTCAAATACGAAAATAAATGACAGAATCACAGCTCTAGTGGAGAAAATGGAATCTTTTGTCAAGCAAGTCGGTTATGTTAATAAAAACTTAAACAATGCTGATGTAAACCATACCTTAGAAGAAGAACACATACGAAAGTATCTGCACGATGAAATGAATACTTTGAAAATATCTTCTACATTAACTAAAATACAAGATCAGATAAAAGGGTATGTAAAGGAAGAATCAGAAATCATGAATTCAACACTAATAGAACCACTCATAGGTAAAATCGATGGTATAATGAAAAATGTTTCAACTTATCGAGAAAATAAACATTTAAAAAAAAATGTTACGTTTCTTGACATTCCTGCACAAAAGAAAAGCTTTCATGTTTTACCATATACCACGTATAAAATTTCTGATGTCAACAAAAATCAAAATGTTTCAAATGAAGACTTTTTCAAAAATCAAATCAAGTTGATTTTAGGAAAGTTGAAACATGAGCTAACTTCAATCATGAAAACTGTAAATGTAACGCTTAGCAAACAACAAACGACCATAAAACGTTTATTGAACAACACTACCGATAAAGTTGTGCAGATCGAAAAGAAAGATGGAAAATCTTATAACACTGATAGCGATGATGACCTATTAACTAGCATATCTAGTCTTGTTCCTAAAAAAATATGTAGTCATTTTTTGCCAGTTACTGGATACACCTTTTCTAGGGGAATTAATGGTATTGAGTATACCAGTGTTGGGTATGTGGAAACATTTTCAACGTGTTTAGAGATGTGTTGCGACCAAGAGAGTTGTGATATTGCTTTTATGATTAAAAATCATTGCTATTTGATTCAATGTGAAGATCAAAAAAGCTGTCATCTAGTTAAAGCTCAGAAATCGATATTTTTAATGAAAATGGCAGTGTTAAGTAGGTATCATGACAGAATAAAAACGACACCAGTAACACCAAGAAAACTGACAAAGCCAAAAATTGAAATTGAAATTCCAAAAACGACGCTAAAAACCATAACTTTCCTTCCAGAAGCGAAAGCAATGGCAACTCCAGCAATTAAATCAATTCAGAATGAACCTAAAACAATAATGGAAACTGATAAAAGGCTTAAAACAGTAAGAACTGTAACAACAACGGTAGAAACATCGCCAGCAACATTAACAACAGCAACAACAAGGTCGAATAATATAACACTTCCACCAACAAAAATACCAAGAAAAATTATTGTTAAAACATCAATAATACCTAACACTTTGTCTAAAAAAGAAAATTTGATTTCTAGACTTGCATTACCAATACCCTGTAGACACGATTCCGTAAAGGTAGGGTTTACATTAGCAGGTGGGATCGATGCTGGATCTTTTCAACGAGTTGGATATGTCATGAATTTTGAACAATGCATTCAGAAATGCTGCTCATCAACAAAATGTGACATTGCATTCATGCTGAAGAACAAATGCTATAAAGTGGAATGCAACCATAGGGAGGCTTGTCAACTCGTCCCAGTAATAGCAAACAAGTACACCACAACAACAGCTATTATGCATAGGTTTTATAATAAGTTCCAGGAAGATATACCAGACCATAAAAAATACAAAGAAATCGACATAAAAGAAATGATTTCCAGTATTAGTCCGTTAAAGTTGTGCGATCATACGGTAGCAACGAACAGTAAGACTATCGATGGTGGTTTGGATACAGTTAAGTACGAGAGCATTGGAAAGGTAAAAGAATTTGATACATGTGTTCATAAATGTTGCATTTCCACAAGTTGTGATATAGCAATTATGGTGTACAATCACTGTTATCTTATTGATTGTTTCCATAGTAGCTGCCAAGTTTCAAACACAAAATCAATAAATTCTCCAATTACAATGTCTATTTTGACAAGGTATTATGATAGAAGAGTCATTCAAAATGATAATGCTGATTCTCGGAAAAATCAGAGATCGTCACCCAATCAAGAAACAAGACCTGAAAAAACGATAACTGCTGCAGCAGCAGTGTTAAAGACAACAACAACGAAAGTAAAACAAAAGCCTTCAACAAAACCAACAACACCTACAATGGAAACCCAATTTTTATCAGTAAATAATAATTTTCCCACAACTCAAATTCCATATTCTACGAAAGATAAAGTTATAAGCGTTATAAATGACATATCGCCTACAAAAGTATGCAGCCACGAACCAGTGAAAATAGGATTTACATTAATGGGCGGTATAAACTCTGGCCAGTACACTAAGAGAGGTAGCGTTAAAAACTTTAAACAATGCATAAACAAATGCTGCGAGGAGTCCACGTGTAATGTTGCGTTCATGATAAGGAATCAATGTTATTCTATACATTGTAATAATATTGAGGTATGTGCATTGGTTCATACGAAATCCTCGGTATATCGACCATTAATATCTATTGTTAGAAGAATTAAATTGGTAAAAACAACGCATAACGCGTTGTTACCAAAATCAAAATCCATAGCTACTACTCTACCTACAGTTATGATAAAAACAATCATATCAACAAATAAACCGACAAAAAAACATAAAACATCCAAATTGACGTCAACTACGCCACCTAAAACAATTAAAGCGATAAAAACGTCGACACCTAGAACAGCTAAACCGATGACAATAGTGAAGGCAGTAAATTTAACGACAACATCAACCGTAACTAAAGCTAAAACTATTAAACGCACCACAAAATTAACTGTTGTAACCACAACCAATTCTACCTTTAAATCGAAAGTATTATTGAAAACTACACCGTCAACAACAACTACTAATCCAATAAAAAAATCCACAAAAGTTGAACAAAAAGACATGGATCTTATCAACAGTTTGTCGCCACTATGTAAACACAGCTTACCATTAGTTGGTTACACACTTTCTGGTGGTTTAACAGCCGGGAAATATAAAAGTTTTGGGAAGGTTAAAGGATTTAAAAAATGTATAAAATTATGTTGTGAAACCGAGCAGTGCGATATAGCATTTATGATAAAAACTCACTGCTATTCAATTCATTGTATTGACGAAGAAAATTGTCAAATAGTGCCAGCGTCTGATGATGTAAAATATTTTCCAACTATTTCTGTCGTTAACGAAGATACAGTTAACATTCAATTAAGAATTCCTTCTACCGCAACTATGACAACAACATCAAACATGACAACGACACCGACCACCACAACTACAGCAACGACACCAACTAACATAACTACGATAATGACACCGACCATTAAAACTACGACAACAACACTGACCACCAAAACTATGACACCTATTGCCACAACTCTGACTGCCACACCGACTACTACGACTACGACACCGATCACTATAACTTCGAAAAAGAACACCACAGCTACGAAAATCATACCGACCACCACAACAAAAACCATCGCAGTTACAACAACTGCACCTTTTACCACAAACATAACAACAAAAATGATTCCTAAAACACGTTTAATAACAGTTGCGAAGACAATAACAGCAAAGTTAGCCGCAAAAGGACAGAAAAATAATCAAGCAAAGAAGAAACATAGCAAAAAAAAATTAAAAGCAACACCAGCAACAACAAAATTAACAATGATATCACTGAAACCACCTGAACACAAGACTACTCAAAGTACAACAATGACTAAAACAACAAAACTACAAAAAACCAGTCCATCGTTGAAAGGAACATTCACTCACAGGGTTGTTACTATGAAAAAGACAAGTAATGATGTAGATAAAATCAATGGAAATATTCGTCAAATGATTGCATCATTTACACCAGAATCTCCATGTGATTTTAACACAATTAAACCTGGATACACATTACAAGGCGGAGAGGATGCAGGTGTGTTTACAGCTGTAGGTGAAGTTGACGATTTTCAACAATGCATTACGAAATGTTGTAAACAATCAGAATGTGATGTGGCTTTTATGATTAAACATGAGTGTTATAATGTACACTGTAGATCAAAATCTGACTGTACGTTAATTAAAGCTAAACCATCAATATACTCACCTGTCGTAGCAAGTCTACAAAGATTTGATGACGGAACAAATAATAAAAAGAGTAATGAGCCGACTTTTCCGAGACGGAGAGGAATTCCTCATATTTCTAGTGACGAGGAAATGTCGGATGGAGTTCATTTTCAAGCTGAACTCGGAAAGAATATTAGTAGAAATAACATTCTTCGAAGCAAAATTCCCACTGCAGATGTTTTAGGCGATGAGCCTCCAGAAAATTCTTTTACACATACATCTATATTTCAAAATACCATGTTTGGGCCACATGGATTCACAACACATGACCCCTCCACACGTCAGAGTTCCTTGTCACATCCCCTGTGTCAATATAGCCCGATTTCTTACAATGTTTCGCTGCGTCGTGGGACGGAGTCGGGCTATTTTACTGATCAGGGGATTGTAACAGATGCAATCCACTGTGGGGTGAGGTGTTGCCAGCTTCCAGAATGCGATGTTGCGGTTATGCTAAAAAACCGATGTTATGCAGTGAATTGCATAACTTCACAAAGTTGTGAAACGGTAAAAACAATATCTTTACCTTTTAAATCAGCAGTTGTTTATATCACTCGAAATATTACTCCTAGAAATGACGATATATTAAATTACCTCGATAAACCAACGTTTAAAAACGATGGTTTAGAAGTATATGGAAGCATTAATGTACCAATAGGTCGGCAAGATCGAGAAAGAATAATATCATTGAATAATAAACAACAGAGTAGAAATCATTCTCCAACAAATCTAACTAAGACATGGTCAACCAAAACCTCCAAACAGACTGAGACACTTAATAAGATCCTTACCTCAGCGACAATTCCTTCCATAAACATTACTTCAACGAGAAACCAAGTGGAGTCATTAACAGGGATGATAGCAAATCAAGCTAAAGCCGTAATAATGACTACTTCAGCGCTAACAACAACGAAGCTGACTTCGACGACGAAAAAACCTTTATCACCACTAACTTTGACGACAACCACCTTATCTACAGCATCTAATACAACCAGTACTAATTCTTTAACAACAACTACAACAGCCCAAATGATATTCACAACAATGAAAACTAACAATTCCATGAGAACAACAGCAAAAACCTTTGTGATAAAAACGAATACTCCCACAAAAACAACGATACAAACTTCCACGCTATCAACGCCTATGGTAGTTAAAACTCCAAATGCAAGAACAAACACGGCAACTGCCATGATAAATTCCGTGTCAAAT
This sequence comes from Euphysa ruthae, assembly GCA_035046665.1. Taxonomy (NCBI): domain Eukaryota; kingdom Metazoa; phylum Cnidaria; class Hydrozoa; order Anthoathecata; family Corymorphidae; genus Euphysa; species Euphysa ruthae. The sequence goes on from JAUZNK010000004.1 coordinate 50,707, forward strand.
CCTAAAACGACGACAGCTACATCTTCCACAATGAAAGCTACAATACCAACATTGACCTCTTCTAGAGAGACAGGGACTTTAAATACTTTTCATTCGGATAAATTACCAATTACAACTTCAACAACTAAACGCCAGTTAATTATGCCCCATGTAAAAACCTCTTCTAATCTGGTTTTTCATGATGATGATTATGAAAGTACTACTCATATGAACTCTTTTAAAGATGACAGTTTTACTGGAGATAATATCACCGCGAGTATTACAGCGATGCCAGTTAATGATAAGCCACGTGGTAAGCCAACTGCAAAATCAACAAATGACGAAACTACCTTAGATAGCAATGACCTGTCATTGAATGGGTTCATGCAAGTGCTAGATTTCCCAAAGCATAATTCTCTACATAAAAAACCTTTAATATTCGTAGATCGCAAATCTCCGAAACACGAAAGTATTGAAAAAGAAATTTCAATAATCTCAGATGATTTAGAAACAGCACCAACAACTCATTCTCCAGATGTAACGATAGAAAAATCAACAAAACATTTTCAAACAAAGAGAAAAAAAATGCTTAAAGCAAACACTGTAGCATTTCCATTTATATTTGACGAAAAATCTACAACTTTAAGCCCAAGTATTGACAAAATTCTTGGAGTATTACCTAGTACTTCAACAACAGCCAAGCCTCCATTCCCACATATCGTAACTGATGATTTGGTGATTAACGATAACTATAACTTAAGTGGCTTATCTATAGAAAATAACGAAAATCTAGCTGTCTTACCAGAAGAAAATGATCAAATGCTGACAGAATATACGACAGCGTTACCAAAATTCTTAACAGAGCATCCTCTCGAAGGTCTGAAAACAACAGAAGGTATGAATCAACTCAATCAATCTCTTTCAGAACAACCAATGGGTTTCCATATAAACGATGGCGTTACCGAATGTGTTATGGGAACTTTACAGGAAAACGTAATTTTAAAAGGGGGTCTTAAAGCTGGCGTATACACAGATAAAGGTGTCGTTTCTAACCCACAGATCTGTTCATTGCATTGTTGTGGAGATGTAAAATGTGATTTAGCCTTTATGATTCTAAATAAATGTTACACAGTTTCTTGTTTTAGCTCTGAATCTTGTAAGACTATACCATCTGTGCATAATCCGTACCACCCGCGTGTTTTGTTTATAACAAAAGAAGTAGATGTAGTACTAACGACTCAGCAACCATTAGATATAGCTCCTAAAAAATCAGGAGCTAATAGCAGGAAAGAGTTAAAGTCGTCAATCGATAACGTTTTTAAAATAAATTCTAGCAATAAAAGTAAAGTAGCTCTGACTAAAGATCTTCATACACAGTTTGGAATAACAAGCAGTTCTTCAGATTCAAAAAAAATTATATTAGAGAAACTGGTAGGAAAATCTGCAAAAGTAATTCCTACATTTATAAGCACAAATCAGGCAACCGAAACATCAATAAATAAATATCCAAGCAGTAAAGTTAAAGAATCAAAATCACCATTTGCAATGATAAATATTAAATCAAACCCATTGGCAACATCATCTTCTGTACTAGAGCAAGCTTTTACCTCGAATACAAATGTAAAAACAAAAACTATTTCTTCAACTGATGAAAACATGAAAGAATTAATTCCTCAAGAAAAAAGGTGTGTTCAAACTCCTTTTAGATATCAGATGACGTTACCAGACGGATTAAAAAGTGGAATATTTAAAAGACACGGCCGGACGTCAAACGATTTAGATTGTTTAAAAATATGTTGTGAGGAAAATAAATGTAACGCTGCGTTTTTGTTGAAAGATTACTGTTATACACTTAAATGTCATAAGAAACCATGCAGTATTACAAAATCAAGTGCCATTAATTTCAACCCAAGAATAGCTATAATAGGTAGTTCATTCCAGAACATATCCAGAAAATCATCAATCCCAACTCCATTTTTCAAAACTGATGTATACGACCCATTGAAAAATTACTTCAAAATGCTTATGCTACCTTCTTCACGGCAGCATTTAAAACATCATAATACCAAAAGAATTGATTCTGTTGCAAAAGAATTGAGGAAACTGGAAAAACGAATATATAAATTAAATGTAGACGCAAAGAATCAGCAAAAAAAAAGTAGAAAAGCAACCAAGACAACCAAAAAATCTAAGAAAGGAAATTTTTATGATTTGGGGGCTACCGATGTTGATTTTCGAGCTTGGGATCGAAGTGATATAGCTGATGATAATCAAAATATGGTTCAGTATGATGATGATCGAACTTCGCCATCTATTCTTGGAAGGCCTTTACATTACAAATCGACCATACCAGAGATTGATCCTACATATCTAAAAGGCGACGAGAGTGTGCCGGTCATCAAGGTAATAAATGATGACGATGATCGTAATAATGAGGAGGAAGATGTAACAGAAAGAATTCCTCAAGACAAGGATGGTGATGACAATGATAATGAAAATGCATTCAGCACACTTCGAAATCTTGTACATGAAAAGGAAAATAGTAAATCGAAACAGCGCCTGAAGAATGTTTTGAATAATATTGTTCATGATGATGGAGATACTAACAGGTACACGCCACCGTTGGTAATTTTACAAGGTCTATTGGGTTTATCAAAAGAAAAACAGACGAAGAAGAAAAAAGCATTTAAACAAAGAGCAGTTATAACGGGTGATTGTTTAATTTTAAATAAGTTTGTAGTGACATAGCCTGAAATTTTGTGTGAATGTGCCTAGATTTTCCAGAATTTCTACTTTTACTATGTCTATGATTTGTTTTTATTAAAGGAACTTCATCATTTTTTGTCACCATCCCTTTTGTTAAAAATGTTCTGATTTATGCTGTAGGAAAAGTGTCATGTTTTCTCCACTTTGTTCTCAACGTTTCAAGAATACCTTTTTTTTTCCATTTTAAATTCTTTGGAAAGATTTTATCTGTTTATTTAATACGTTAACTTCAATGAGTATTTTTTTGTCTTTCTTTTTTAAGATGAATCATTCTACTCTTAGTGTCGTAAAATTTTAGTCTTAATCGCCACATTAATTTTTAATCACCACAATAACTTTTAATCGCCACAACAAATGTTACATTTATGAAGTTGAGCAGATATTATTAAAAATAAAGTCTACCTCATAATTTGATTACTATATACTTGTGAATATAACTTTGGGATTACTACATACTTCTGATGATAACTTTTGGATTACTATATACTTCTGATGATAACCAATTATTGTGTTGGATTTAAGTAAAATTTCTTTTATTAGGTGAAGTGTTGGGTGAAGGTATAAAAGATATTGTAAAGCCAGCGCATCATGCTTTTGAAGTGCAAAAACGTCCAATCAAATCTATTTTTTATACAACAGGACACCATCCTGTTCTTCAAAACATACATCACATGACTGCTAAATCCCAACCCTCTGACATTATGAAAATACATAAGTATGAGAGGAAATACACATCTGCTGTTCACGATGACATCAACCCAGATCAAGAAAGGTATGCAATTGTTCCAAAATATAAAACAAAAATATTAAATATAATTCATGAAGATAGTTTAGATGAGCATCCCACAAGGGCTCCATTTAACACAAAATTTAACACTCCCTTTCTTGATGATGTTCACCGTAAAACAACAACATCAAAAGGAGAATTATTTTCTGGAGGAAACGATGAAAATCAAGGCAAAAAGCCTGAAACAGAAAATAAAACAATAAGTGAAAAAAAATTTGATAAACCTTTAAAATGGGTTCTTAAACATTACCATAAACACAAATATACCCACAGACATAAAAACAAGCACATTAAAAAACCTCTGGATATAATTACAGAACATATAAAACCGCAATTTCATTCTAAAAAAGCTAGTCACACTTTACACAAACTTAAACAGACTGACCACGCTTTTGGTTTAAGCACACTCCCTCATAACAAAAAATTTACAGACCATTTACACAAAACAAAGCATAAACATAGATACGTGGATGAATTACATGAAAAAATGGTTAAAGATTCCGCTCCACCAAATTCTCTTCCTCGACATGTTGATGAGAGTTTAGAGGATACAGAAGTGGATGATACTATTTACACTCATGCTTTAAATGAAACTTTGATACCATACCGGTTACACGAAGACACGCCAATCATAATAAACGCAAACGGTAAGTATATAACCCCTATGGAGCTTAAAACACTAGATGATAAACCTGTATATCTTTTAAAACCAACATCAGCAGCTCCAGATCAAATGGAAACGACTAATTACACATCAAACTCAACTGGTGAAAATATTATACAGGCATTAAAAAACGTATTGGACGAAGAAAAGAAAAATATGGAACAGTCCTTTGAGCAACTTTTTCAGCAAACCAGGACAACAACACAACCCACAGAAATACCTGGAAATTTAGACACAGCCCATGAAGATAAACTAGTCGATCTAGTAAAATCTGTATTGTTAGATGAGGAAGATGAAATCCAAAAGCGTCCCGAGGAAGATTATGAAAATTCAACAAAAGTAAATATGACTACTGTCCAACCGATAACTCTATCTTCTGTCCAACCGATAACTCTATCTTCTGGCGAGAAAATTGTAAATGCAATAAAATCTGCACTGAAAGAGGAAAAAGATGAATTGGAAACTACAATTAGGAAAAGTGCCCCAATCAGAACTAGACAAAGATCGAAATCTAGGAAGAAAAAGACGACCAGGAAAAGAAAGTTAAAGAATAGTTTTTCATCAACTAACAAAAGTAAAATCAACTCAACGTCAATTTCTTCAAGCAAACCGGCTGGTGAGAAAATTGTCGATGCTATCAAATCTGCCCTGAAAGAAGAAAAGGATGAACTGGAAGCCACAATTCAAAACAGTGTAATAAAAACTCAACTCACAAACTTAAATAAATCATCAAATACTTCATCCCTACCAACAGGTGAGATAATAGTTGATGCAATAAGATCAACTCTAAAAGAGGAAAAAAATGAATTGGAAGCAGTGATTAAAAACAATTTACCGGCGGTTGGTGCGAAAAAACCTATCGAAATTCCCACACTAAATTCGAATGAAAATGAAACTGAAGTTAAAGTTGAAGCCGCTATGAAGACTGTAATAGATGATAATAAGAAACACATTCAGATCACGGTTAACAAAACCAGTTTTATAAAACCAACAGAAACTGAAGAGCTCTTCCATAAAAATAATGAAGTTAGCATAACAAACGACACCGAATCAACTTCTGAAAAGAGAATAGCAGCCGCAGTAAAGCAGTATATAGGGGGTGAGAAAGCAGAAATTAAAGCTATTATAAATAAAACTAGAGAAGCTATCAAACCAACATCCAGGAGAACAACTACCAAGGATTATTCTGAAGAACGTATTGTTTACGCAATAGAAAACGTATTAAAGGGAGAGAGAGAAGAGATAGAATCATTGAAAAATGAATCCAGATATCTTTTGAAAACTACACCAACGACCACGCCCCTAACCACACAATCAACCGGTGAAAAGATTGCTGATGCCATTGAGAATGTTTTAGGAGGTGAGATAAAAAAAAATGAGTTTGAATCAAAAAATACAACCTCTGAGGATCGCATCGCGCTCGCAATAAAAGGCGTTCTTGGAGAGGAGAAAAAAGAAATCGAAGAACTTAGGAAGGATTCGGATGCAATTTTACATCCTTTAAGTACAACAGAGCCAACCACAACTATTTCATCAGAAGAAAAAATAGTTTCTGCAATTGAACATGTGCTTGATGAGCAGAAAGAAGGGAACTCAAAAATGCTTAACAAAGTTCAAAACCCAATTGCAAGAGGGTATATCTCCGAAACAAAAAAAGATCTAACAAAGGCTAGAATTGTATCAGCTATTAAAAACCTAATCGGACAGGAGAAAAAGAAAGTGGAAATAATTTTTAATAAGACAAAGATGGCTGGTTCTCCAAATGATGTCAAAAACAATTCAACGATTGAGGCGATGAAAGCGATCATTAAGCAGGAAAAACAAGAAATTAAAGAGTTGTTATTTGATAGAGCAGCTTCGAAAACTACTACACCAAAAACTACATTAATTAATGAAACTTCGAACAGTAAGGTATTAGCTGCAATGAAGGAGGCGATGGTTGAGCAGAAAAATCAATTAGAAGACATGATTAAGAAACACATAACAATGCCTAAATCTACGAAAATACCCACAACTACCCAAAGTACAACTGCTGCTACTGATAACGTCGTTGTGAAAGCAATGAAGAACATAATGGAAGAGGAAAGAAAGAATATTGCAAACTTAGTTAGCAATCTCACGATACCAATCACAACAACAGAAAAAACAACTACAAATGTCTACAATAACTCATTGATTAATGCAATGAAACAAATGGTAAAAGAAGAAAGAAAAGATATCGAATCAATGATGAATAAGCACAAGATAACCACTTCTTCTCCTAAGACTGCTTTAAATGGTTCAAATGATGTGGCTGCTTCTGTATCTGATGCAACTAAAAACGTCGTCTTAGTAGTCAAAGACATGTTTAAAAAAGATAAAGAGGATATTAAAAACTTGATAAAGAGCAACCTTCCAGTTAATTTTCAACCTCAATATTTAGGAAATAAAACTGGTCAGTCTGACAATTATTCTATAAACCAGCACCAAAAATATACCAATTACTCAAAAATTCCTCTTAGAAGTACCTTCAAAAATGATTTATCTGTTGATAAATTGGTTTCTGAAATGAAAAACGAATTGAAGAAAGACAGAACAGAAATTGTTAAATATTTCAACGAAAGTCATTTGCACCCAACTGTGAAAAATACCCATAAAAGTGTGATTGCAGGCGCAGAAACGCTTGTTTCTACGATGAAGGAAGTTATGGAAAACGAGAAGAGTGAGTTAAAAGGATTAATAAAACGATTGAGACCCACTACTGCTTCGACAACCGTTGCAGTTTCAACAAAAAGCAAAGCTCTCCAAGAAATGAAAAATGCTTTAAGTAGTGAAATTGAAGAATTCAAAACCATCATTGCAAATGTTAATCCAACGCCAACTTCGACTAAAAGTTCCACGAAAAGTAAAGTTCTAAAAGAAATGAAAAATGCGCTGATTGGTGAAATCAAAGAATTCAAGAAAATCATTACAAATATTAATCCAACGTCGACTACAGTAACTTTTACACTGCCTACTCCGGCAACCGAAAATGTTGCAGAAGAAATTAAAGCTGTTTTGAAAAAAGAGCGAAAAGAAATTGAAAATTTCAAACAAAAAGAATTAGAAGAAGCGGAAGAATCAAAATACAAAGAACTAAACGAAGCTACAACACCAACAGAAAAAACTCTTCGGAAAGAAGATGTTGTTTTTGAGATTCAAAATGCATTGAATACTGAACGAAAGGAAATGAAAAAGCTTATAAAACAATCATTGACAACAACTAACCCAATAAAAACAACAACTAGCCCGATAGCTCTCACAAAATCACACATATTGTCCGACATTAAAAACATGATTATCAATGAACAAGCAGGTATAAAAGAATTAATCAAGAATAGCTCAAAAGCGCAATTAACTCAAAAAACTACCACAACAATGAAAGCAAAAACAACTCTCCTACCCACAACAACTAAATCAAATGTTGATTCGGTAGTGAATGAAATGAAAAATCTGTTAAGAGATGAACGAAATAAGTTTTTGGGAGAAATAAAAAAACGGACCACACACTCTCCGACTTTAGTACATAAGCAAAATATAGCAGAAAACAAAACAAGGGTAGAAAGCGTAGTTAAAGAGTTAAAAAATCTATTGAATGACGGACGCAAACAATTAAACCTAGTAATCCAAAAACACACGACATATGCACCGACATTATATAAACACACCGCTCGTCATCTAGTTACACAAACACAACACGTCGCTCATAGTCTGAAAACAACTAATTTAAATTTTAATCTTAGGTCTCAAAGAAGAAGTACACAAATACCTCATCTGAGCGGAAATATTTACCATACAACACCTGATACTTTAAAAATTGATGACAATATAGCAGGTCAATACATCCTCAAACGACAAAACAAACGACCTAATATAATAATGTTAGATACCAATAATTTACGTAATGACATATTCAATGACCTCCTTCCGCAGTATGAGACAACAAACCCAAGAAAGGTTTTGATAGATGATCTCATGAAACTTAGAGAAAACGAAAACTTTGATAAGATGTTATCTGAAAAGTTTAAAACTTTTGCAAGGGTAGTGAAGAATGAAATGCAGAAGGAAAGAATTAATTCAAAAAATATTCACGCTGAAGATGACTCGAAAAATAAGGCGAAATTTCGAGAGATTAATCGTAACAAAAAAACAGTTAATAAGGTCGATAAACCAACACAGAGACATATAACGTATCACCACACACAAGCTCCCACAAAACGAACACATACACCGACAATAGATCAAAAAAGACAGACTACCTGGCATAACCCGACGAAACATCAAACAACCTGGCATAAATCAACAAGAAAACATACCAAATCGCGTGAGCCAACAAAAGAAAATGTGGTTAAACCAACAAAAACTCCGCGCACAAAGAGAAAGCCCAACACTCATAGTGTAAGATACAATCCCATTCAACACCAAACACTAAAAAGTAAGCCGACCAGGAAACACACTACTTGGCATAAGCGAGCAAAAAAACAAAAAACCTCTGCGTTTGAAACAACTAAAAGGCCACGTACAAGACCACATAGCAAACATACAACAAATCATCGTCGTAAGACATCGCCACATGAGTTCAAACGTGTAACTTCAAAACCTAAAGTACGAAATCCTTATGTTCGACAATTTTTTGGCATAGCACCGACGAAAGGTAATTTTCATCAATACTTCTTCGTGCACGTTAAATTTTGTAGATGGTCTTGTTAAAGTAAAGTTTTACGCATTGAAATAGTAAATTTAACCATGTAGATTACATATTTGTATGGCCTCAAACCCATTACTGTAATATAAACATCACTGTTATGGGTGCTTACCCTGGCCGCTAGAAATTCCGTTCCGCTGAGTTTACGCAATATTTAAGTGCGTTATATAATTGAAATGACATGAAAGTAAATTTAAAAATCTAGTTGATTTGTTTGTTTTATCATTAATACCATTAATATTGTTATTGAAATAAATTTCTTCGTTGTAAAACGTTCCTACTTGTAAAATTTTTAAGCCGTTCTGTTGTTTTAAAAGCTTTAATATCTGTCAACAGCATGTTACAGGTCAATGTTACGGATCAGCCAAATTCAGGTTTTATTAATAAAGGCGTAATAACCTTCATTTTAATGCATTTTTTAAAAAATATGAATTTCAATTATAAATCATATAACAGTTATATTTACGCGTAAATAAACATGTAATTATATTCAAAACACCTGTCATCCGATTATTTAGAATCCCGGCTTGAACAGAAACTTGAGAAACTAACTCATGAAATGGAGGTAATGGAAAAACTTGAATCAGATTATCGAAACATTAAATTATCGACTACTTTGGCAACGACAACAATATCTACCACAAAAAAGAAAACTACAACAACTAAAAAAACAAAAACAACAACAAGAAAACCAATGACAACTGCCACACCGGCAACAGCAACGACAACAAAGACTAAAGTAATATCAACAACGAATACACCCAAACACCATACCACTAATTTTGCCCATACTGACCGTAAAAATCACCAAACGCCCCGTCACAAAACCATTCCTATGCATACCACATTTCGTAACCGAGCTGCACAACTTGCATTAAAGCTTTGGCAATGGGATGTGCCAGATGACGAAACTGATGAAATACCTCCAAATAATGGCAGGCAGCGAAATTTAAAAAACAACGGTGAATATGGTCATTTTGGAGCATCACTACCATTTAAGTACACAACGCCATCTCACGGAACAAAATATTTAAAGTCATCCATTGCACTTGATCTAGGAGACATGGACAGAGAAAGTATTGAAAGCAACCTAAAAAAGAAGCTGCCTGACGAACTATTTGTAAACTATATCTCTACAACGCCAACGGCAACAACGATATCAGCCAAAGTCAGAGATATATTAGAATTGGAATCGGGAAAATGGGATATGCTAGATTTACCTACAATTGCACCTGAAATAATTAACCCAGTGAAAGATACGCCATTTGTAATTATACCAAAGCTGCCATTGACGCCTACGAAAGATCCACAAATGTTTATGCCACAAACAATAAAATATGTTACAAGAAACCTCGTCGAAGCTTCCGTTCTAAATAAACTAGATATTCCGACACCAAGTTCAAATGACGAGTTAAAAAATTTTAGTTTCGACCCTATTGATAACCATAAAACTATTAAAATGATTAAGAAACCAAAAAAGCCACTACATAAAAAGCCGACCTCAAAACCGTCACACCACACATCATTAAAAAAAATGCCTAATCATTCGCTGTCACCAAAAACAAAAACCCCAACAAGTTCAAAGCCGACTTTTAAAACAGTCCATAAAACTACGCCTATTAACCATTTAACAACAAAACAAGAGAAATATCCTTCTTCAACTTTAAAGCCTGACTTCTTTGATTTCATCAAAAAGAAAAACTTCACTATATCTAAATCAAACGAATACATATCTCGGCATATGATAGATGAAACTTTGTTACAACATATGAATGCAAATTTTAATAATAATGTAAATCATACCTTAACACAGATAATGCCTCTTGACAGCTCTAACGATATGCTACGCATAAATGACGCAGTAAAAATCCCAGATCTTGAAAATGCTCGTGAGATCGAAACGCTTGATGGCGAGGAGAACACCACTGATTCAATCACTGTAGAAGGAAATGAGCATATGGCAGATAATGATGAGGAAGACGGAGATGCAGGATTCGAAGATGTAAACATTGGATCAAAACGGCCATATTTTCGCAAGCATTTCAATAATGATGAAGATACTGATTTTAAACCAACTCTTGGAGATTTTTCGATCCCTGATAACCCCGAAAATAATGCCAGTGATATGAACATAATTTTAAAAGCAACTATAAAAGCTTCAAAAATATTTGAAAATATTACATTGAGACCAGAACATCCAGTAACCGAGGAAAGTCCGTCATATCGACGAAATAAAGTTAATGATACCATAAATTTTGTTGTGCCAATAGGAACGTCTACATCAAAGGCTCCGACAGATTTTCCACTGACAACACGTCAATCGGAATATGAAAGAGAAGGCCCATCTGTTATTGACATTACAGAAATCAAAATGCGTAGGCCTGGTGTTAATTTTGATAAAAAGTCTAAAGTGCCGAACGGACCAATTTTACTTCACAATTCAACCATACTGAATGGAAGTCATTTAAAAGAAATATCTCACGCTAAACAATACAGTGAAATGACAAATAATAAATTTAAAGATTCGATAATTCTGAAGTCAATAAACAGAACGAAGTACGCCGAGTCCATTTTAAATAACCATCCAGCAAATACATATGAAAGTGACATTGTTACAAAGGTATTACATCCAGTATTACACAATGAACATTTTGAAGCAATTATAAAAGGTAGTTCATTACCGAGAGGTGATCTGGTGACGAATTTGCTGCATCCTACGCTATCAACAGGAAGGCATGTGAAAGACCATATTCCATATTATAAAAAAAAAACGAACAGGAAGATATACAAGGATTCAGTACCTGGTATGAATATATTTTTGTTGATGTTTATTATAATTTAAAAAAGAGTTGTAAATGAATATAATTTAATCATAAAACGAATGTTAATGAGGTAAAAATATTTCATTCTTCTAAAAATTTTCAGCTTTTTCATTGTTATTATGAAATTTGTTGTTAGGAAGGTTGGTGGTTATGGTGATTATTTGTACAGGCTAAATGTATAAGCTTGCATTCTTCCGCATTATTATGTTATGAAAATTTTTTAAGTAATCAGATATAACCATAGCAACAGTAACCTTGGAAAAAACCCATAGTAACACACAGCTGTAACAAATCTTTGTTTGTATTGAATCAAGCATATAAAAAAGCATAATATATTATGCACAAAGTGATAGAAAAACGCTGCGTCAGTGATGCGGAACCGTAAACATAGCTTTATTAAAAAAAATAGTGCTGCGTTCGAATAAGTTTGTTAACATGTAGTTGAAAGAGAATTTTCAAATAATTTAGATTTAGTGCTTAAATATTAGCTTATACCATGGTTTGGTTTCCGCGGTTAAATTTACCAATATCAGTAACTTGACATACTTGAATATAAAATATAATACGTTAATCCTTTGGGAATAGATCAAAGTGTGACCATTCTATTTATATTTCTTACTTTGTTATGGTCACTTAACCGTAAGTATTATTCTTATTTCTTAATCATCGAGTTTTATAGACTGTTAATATCACATTTTAAAGACATAGCAATAACTGAGTATTAATAATGATGTACTCTTTTATCCAGTTCAGTTCCAGAAAAGCAAGATTTATTAATATAACATCGACATTAATCTATGTGCCAAGAATAATGCTATTCTCAGGGTAGCATAACATTGTAAGAAATATTACATAGATCTTAGAATGTTATGCTATCCTACGTTTAGAACAGAATTATTTCTCTAGTGATGAAGGTTGCAACTACTTAAAGATGGTAGTACAGCAAACAAAAGCTGAAAAAACATTTGAAAAGAAGAATAGTGAGTGGGAGAATGGATATTTTACACATAATAAGTGTGAAATAATTGACTTGTGTCGAGTGTAGCATTTTAGATTTTCGGACTCCTCATTAAAAGTGTTATACAAATTTTAAGATTTATAAGTGGGTTTTCAAAGATTAAAAATTTGCAGCCAGAATTAATTTCAATTTTATATTTTCCTCGTTTTTATTTGCATTATGAAATTGCTATAAATTTTGTTGAGAAAATTTAATAAAATCAATGGTTTTTTATTTTTATTTCAAGCGTCTCATGTTCTGCTTTTACATGCATCCATGTTTTTAAATGGATTTCTCTTTCTAATTTTTAATTAGTTATATTCCCAGGATAGCATAACATTGTAAGAAATATTAAATACATCTTAGAATGTTGTGCTATCCTGTGTATAAAACAGAATTAGCGGAATTTTACTTGTGATAAACTTTTAGAATTTGATCTTCCTTGGTTTCCTAAAATATAAAAGAGAAAACGTGCAACAAGTAAAAATATACATGCAATGTTTGTTGCTTGTGTTGTTCATTAGTTTTCTAAGATCTGTAAAATTAATTTAACAAATGCAAATCAAAGGTGACTTTATCAGCACTGTCTTTTCATTTTTAATGAATGGAAACATCTTCACAAAATCATGCTTTATAAGTTTTAAAGAATTTTTTACTAGTTCAGAAAAGTTTTTCAGCTCTTACAATTTTTGGCAAAACTAAAATAGTCTCTTACATACACAGGTGAAAACAGACAACTCAATTAGAAAAAGACATTTGTTAAGTTAGTTTCAGTTTAAAGTAAGATGCGTGTTTACGGCATCTGATAGATCTTCAACATATAAAAGAAAAAAAAATGAAAAAGATAAACAATTTATCCATAGACCTTATATAAGCTTAAAGAATAAAAAATTTTCTGATTTTTAAAAAAGGTTATTTGTATATTTTAGGTGCCAACTCCGCCCTTATTCACTATGGATTTGAAAATTATCGTTTAAATGAGATTACTGACGATAGTGGAAACAATATCAACGCAGTATTAGTTGGTGGCGCACGTGTGACAAAGATAGATGCAAAATGCGGTGCAGCCGTAGAAATGAGCGGTGGAGAAATTATTATAAGCAGTCAGGCCATGGCTAATAGAGACATTGAAGCTATAACAATAGCAATGTGGATCAAGTTAAAACTAGATGCAGATTCCTTGTCATTATTTAGCGTTGACCCTAGTTCTGACAACCAAGGATCCATGTTTGCTTTAGAAATTAAAGATGGGAAGATACATTGGAGTCATACAGACGGGCATGAAAACAATATATTTGATTTACTAATCGTACAAAAATCATCCATGCCGTCAGGGCTTTGGACACATGTTGCAGCTACGTATAGTTCACATAAAGGCCAGGCTAAACTTTATATAGATTCTCAACTTATAAAAACAGAAGTTGGTGCTGGACGAATGTCATTTGATTTAAAAGGCAAAATAGCAATAGGCAAAGGCGGTGCATTACCAGGCATGGTAGATGAGTTCTACATATTTTCAAAATCTCTTACTTCAAGTGACATTAGTGATGTTTCTGAGTTGTGTGATTTGGGAGCCGATTACCCTATTCCCATGGAAACAAATGCGTATACTGGTATATTGAGTGACTCACAAATTAAAGCTTCCGAACTAAGATTAGCACATCGTCATTCCAGCATTGAGGTAGAACTCACATTGTGTATAATTTACTCAAGTCACCGATCAATCAAATTAATCGAATCTTCTCATTGAGTTTCCCATTTTTTTAATTAGTATTAATATGGTGTCAAAAGTTACATTGCTATTATTTCGATAACTTTATTTTTAAATTTGCTGGCAGGAGGAGGAAGTGGTCATTTTTAGAAGGGTTAAGTCAACTCCAAAGACGTGAGACAAGACAAGGCGTAAAACAAAAAATTTTTATAGGAATTTATAATTCAAGTTTTAAATTTTCTTTAAATATGGATAATTTTTCCATCCTTTGAGGTTTTGGTTAAATTATATTTTTATGTTCTTTGGGGCCATCAGCATGGTACATGAAGCATTAGCATGGTATATAAAGCATTATCTTTCAGAAAGGTTGGTACTTTCATAAAATTGACTTAATAGATGACATTATTTATGAAAAACCTGCTGAAAATCAATACATTTCTTTCATAATAGATAGATAATTAATGAAGCTATTAATTTGTTATTTTTAATATTTGAATCCTAGGTAAAGAATGGGCCTGACCGAAGTGATGAGGATAACTTGATAAAAGACCAATGTGACCGCCAAGCAGTTTTATTCAATACCGACATAACTGGAGGTAAAGCTGCTGGTGTTTTCACTGATGTCGGTGACTCGTCGTCCATCGAAGAATGTATTCAAAAATGCTGTGTATCAGTACGGTGTCACATGGCTTATTTAGAGAAGAGTCGATGTTTTAATGTGATTTGTCACTTTCCTGCTTTGTGTCAGCCAGTAAAAGCTGGTAAAGCCTTAGTTACACTGGGCTACATTATGAGAAATGGAATGTCAGTCTACCACCCAGGTATACTAT
>JAUZNK010000004.1:66085-76591 GCA_035046665.1 Euphysa ruthae
CATACATACATACATACATACATACATACATACATACATACATACATACATACATACATACATACATACAAACAAACTTACATACACACATATAAAGTTCTTATATATACAAAATTTCGTAACTTTGGTTTTATTGGATCAATATATTCAAAAAAATAGATTTTGAAGGATTTTAGCCATGTATTTATTTTGCCATGATATTATTTCAGCATCTACTTTGAAAGTTAGTCGGTATAGCCATCATACTATTTAATCGTATTCATAGGCGCAGCTCTTCAACTAGAGAAAAGTGGTATGAAAGATTTTTTATTACTTGAAGCAAAGGACTATATCGGTGGAAGAGTGAAAAGTGCGTCGTTTGCCGGTGCAACCGTGCCTCTTGGAGCAGGGTGGATTCATAATGCGCATGAACTAGGTCATAAATATTACTCCCTTGCTAAGAAGTACAACTTAAAGCTACATAAGGAAAATTACAACAGCATCAAATACAGGTAGGAAGAATTTCAACTAAACATTCGCACTGGTGATTTTTTTATGAAGTTTTCCTAGGTCTGCAAGGGTTCTTCATTTATTTAATTTGAAATCTCTTTTCATTTAGTAATATTTTTCATTAAAATTTTACTCTCAAAACTTTACCTAAATTCGCCCATAATTTTTTGTAAAAAAAAAATCGCCTTTAATTTTATGTCAATGTGAAATAATTTTGCCTACAACCTCACTTAAACATAAAATAAACTCGACTGTAACCCCATGCAAATGTGAAAAAACTCGCCAACAACCTCACCTGAATGTACAATATTTCGTATATAACTTTTTTTTCAAAGTTTGAAGGTACCAAAAGTCGTAAGTCTTTGAGAAAATATCTAACGAATATAAATTTATATTGTCGTGTAATTACGGAGCTTTGGACTCAAATTCATTTTTCAGTTTCTTAACCCTTCACAGCTATATGTATTCACATATCTCATTTATAAGTCTTGCCATTTCCCTAATCTGCATTATGATTTTGATAAAAACAACGCTATGTGCTTTGTTGTAGAGATAATAGCGCGGTTTGATTTAATTTAGTTTGAATTGTTTTTTTGTTTTTTTTTTTTTTTTTGGCTTAACTGCTGTTATGCTATATTCCCGGTGGAATATGGAAATATAATTACTTGATGATGCTTATCTGGCAAAATAGAGGCATTCCGAAGGAATAGCACCAGAAATCAATCACTATTTCATATCTGTTCTCTTTATGCTGTTTAAAAAAAGGAAGGATGCAATAACACTATTTATAACTCTAAATCCATCTTAAACATAATATTTTTGAAATTTAATGAGATAACGCTATTCGCTTGCATCTTTGGATTGTTTTTGGAAACATAAAGAAATGTATGCTAGTAAGCAAATCTTCACTATTATAAAATGTGTATTTACACCCAAAAGCAGCACAAATTATACGCCGTCTGTTCTTAACTTTCATAATTTTTATTCTAAGAAAAAATAATAACAAAACTAAACAAAAAAAAAAATCGTAAAAAACTATACATTCAACATATTCAACTTTTTTTGAGATTACATTATAACTGTTTGCTGTGACATTTACATTGGCAAAGGGGTCAATTCAGCCAGAGCATGTCACCCTATGCTTTTGTTTTGCTAGTTTTCAGCCCTTATATTAAATAGCAATACTGTATGAACCGAATGAGGCATCAACCTGAAATTTGGTATCTAGAGAGTTTCTCAAATGAGGAGTTTAAAAATCACTCTTAAAATGTACATCATTGGTTCTAATGTTGATTGAACCTCGAATCTTGTTGTTTTCTGAAGCGTTTTATATTTGATTTTTTTAATATTGGTTTTACAGAATTCAAACATCTTATCTACATCTAAAATCTTTCCAGTTACTTAACTTTTAAAATTAGTTTGCGCAGTTAATCTTTATTCTGTGCCGCCAATGCCATCACAAGGAGACCAAAGTCTTCCTTGTGATGGAAAATATTAATAAAACTTTAAATTTTTCAATTTTGCTGCACGGTTATCGGAACAGTACTTAATATTACTAGTATGTGGAAGGTTCGCCTTTATGTGATAAGTAATATGCTCTTGTATTTTATATACAAACTACGTATCAAGCTCATTTTCGTCAGAAAGGAAGCAAAATAATTTAGATATCAGTTGATAAGTTAATTTAAAGATTTATATAACAATATGATGAAGGTGTACATTGTGCTTTATTCCAGTGGTAACTTTGCGTCTCATCCTGTACAAAAAATTGAAAGTTTTGTGCAAAGTCACCCCGAATTATGCACTCATTGTCTTTTAATACTTCTTTACAGTCGTTGAGGTACTTGGCTTGACTTTTAGCTATAATAGAATGATTTGTAAATTTATCTGTTTTACTGCATATAAGCTTAAAAAACTCTTCTAAATTCATTGTTCGATTGATCAGTGTTCGATTGATCAGTGTTCGATTGATCAGTATTGCTCTATCTGTGCTTTGCCATAGGTTATGGAAGTGAAAGTGAAATAACCTTACAATAAGACAGCAATTTGATCTGAACTGTGAAATATATGTCCTTAGTAAATTTCATAGTGATGGAGACGGAGTAGAGTCAGAGTTTTATGGCTTTTCAGAATTTTAAAATGAGGAAAATGAAAGCATCGTTTTTTCTTCAGATAATTGATGTTCATTCTGCTCAAACTTCTAACATACTTAACCTGGTTTTGCAATTAACAAATGGATAAACAGGGATACAGTACTTGGAGGTGATGTGCTTCCTTTACCAATAATAACAGCCTTGCCAGGAATTGATGTTGAAAAATCTGACAATCCAACTGAGTTTGATTTGTAGGATATTTTATATGATATACATATACGTATTATACATATTATACATAAACCTGGAACAATAGCACATCTCAATAACACACATTTATTTGTATTCAATTCTTCCAAAAATTACCTTTGTTATGATTTTTTTGCTTTTTTTTAAGATGGCATATGGTGTATGAGTATGGATGGGATGATAATTCTTTTTTTTTTTGAAAAACTAATGGTATATTACTGAACTTTAATATAATACCTTAATATAACAGAAATTTTATGGCCAATAGTGTCAAGAGAGACATTTTTTTCTTAAAAATGGTCGGTCTATAGTTTATACATTAGAATTTTGCCTAACGCGCACAAAGGGTTAATCATTGCCACCTGGTCTCGGTGAAAGGTAAAGCAAATTATTAATTACTCAACTGATGATTACCACAATATAAACAAAAACAAAATTATTGAGATTATTAATTGTTCTTTTATATAAAAAAATATTAGAAAATAAGCTTTAAACAAAATTTGGCAGAAAGATAAAATTTAGTATGTTTTTATGCTTTGAAAGTGATTTTTGATCTCTTAATTTTAGGTAGTAAAACGGCCAAAAAAATTCTTCAAGGTGACATCACTATTTTTACCGCCAAAAATGCATTCCATAAACAAACCTGAATTTGGTTTTATTAATCAATTTACATGTATTTATGTTTTTCTGCAGACTTTTTAAAAATATTTTTTGAAATCCTCATTTGAAACTCTCTAGGTACCAAATTTCAGGTTGATGCCTCATTCGATTCATTCGATATTGCTATTTAATATAAGAGCTGGTCCAAGAAATAAATCCATTTAACATAGGTGAAAACTAGCAAAAGAAAAAAATTAAAAAACCATTTTTTAACATGTGTTATATATGAAATCAGGCCTGTGAATTTAGTTAGAAAATTTTACCATTAAAAAAAATTTTTTTGCAATAATTTTTTGTGAGACTTGCTCATGATAAACCAAATTAATTAATTACATATTTTCTTATTGTTTATAACTACTTTTTATTTTTAACAATTCAATCAATTCAAACTTACAATTAAAACACAATTTATTTTAAGTTTTGCTCAAATAGAGAAATCAAAAGAAAAAAACTATTTTAAAAACATTAATCATCCTTCTAAGCAGAATGGTTTTTGGTGTCTATTCATTTAGAAAATATTGACCGATATCAAAGAGCTTCTAAATTATAACTACTTAATATTTCTAATTCAAATTTTTTGCGTTGTGTGCTACAGCGAAATACCTTTTTAAAAACAAATACATTACTTAATATATGTATTATTAAAATAGTAAAAAACCATCCCTACTCTGGTCACAATGTGAAATGGCTATGTGGACCAAGAGAAGAAGAATTCAAAAAAATATGATGAGCGGCATATGAGAAAATTAGAAAAATCTTTTTTTAACAAATATTTTGTTTCACAAATAAAATAATTATTAATAATTAAAATAACTTTTCAAGCTGAATATGGGCTTGGTTGCCAAGCAACAAATAGGAATCCTTTTCAGCTAATTGAAATAATATTTCTCCAGCTTTTATCAATCTGTTTTTGTATTCTACATCTATCAGCTTATATATGCAAAATGAATTCCACTGTATGTGAACATTGCACCATAACAAAAACCTGCTATAACACCAGTGGTGTCATTATCTCCACCATGCAACACTCCATAATGATATCAGATTTCCCAATCCTTGCAGGCATTAGTGTATCATAAGCAATCATTGGAGCGTCAATACTATAGATTTATAAAAAGCATCACGCTCTTTTACACCATAGATTACTGGAAGTTGAGGTTGTGTATTATCATTGAGTAAATTTCGTTTAGTCAAGTGTTCCTTCCATTTCACAATAGAGAGTGCGCCAAGTAACGCTGAAACAAATGACACAAAAACCCAGTTGGGTGATTATGCGTCATTCTACCACTTTCTATGCTGACAGTTATAAGATTTTCTAAGCATGTTACATTGAAAACATTTGGATATCATAACCCGATACACAATGATCGCATTGCTGTACCACAAACTTCACTCTTAAGATTAAAAGGAATACACCAACCAATCTTTTGCGATGATTTGAGTAAAAGACGATCATTTGCTCTGTAGTCATACCTCCCGATCGTGCTTGTATATCTTTAATAAAGTCATTTTTTTAAAGAAATGCTATTTCTGAGTATAACTTCTTGAAGTAAAAATCACCATTTTTTACTACTTCAGCAGTAGTTAACAATAATCACTTATAGCTGTTGCTAACAGTAAAACTAAAATCATCACTTAAAATAAAATCAGGTTTTTTACAGCAAGTGCAATACCATTGCTCTAATAAAATTATCTCTCATAATTGATGAGCTCTAAAAATAATAAAAAAACTTTTTGAGTTTGCTTTGAATATGAATCATGCTATTTAGGAGAGAAAAGATAATATAATATAAACAATATAAGTTAGGTAAACTAGATTAAGCAACTTATTCAGCTTTTGTTTTCAAAACACAAATTATCAACAAAATAATTATTTCGATGTAAAGTTTATGTGGAAAGGTTCTCAAAATTATCCAAAAAGGTTAAACATTTGAAAGTAGTTCTGTTATTTCCTGAAATAAATAAAGTCTTAAAAACGAAGTCATTTTCAAAATTTCACTGCTGAAATGATCCTGATGGCTGTCAAAAAAATAGTACTTTAGGAAAAAATGGTTTTAAACATTATTTACAAAGTTTCGATAGCTGATAAAAACTGTAAAATGGTTAATACAATGGATCTTATATTCAACTCACTAAATGGAATCAAATTATTAATGCATCTTTTGAAAAGAAAATTTCATAACTTTTGATTAAAATTAATCACATTAGAATAGTTCTTGAGAGTTTGGGGTTCGTCGTAATCTTGAAAAATTTACCCCTTCCAAAAAGTTTGTGACTTGTTAAAATTTGATAATAAAACTGACACATAAAAACAACTTGCAAAAATTGGAAAAAATTGGGGAAAATTGATTTGTATTCCTAAAATATGAGAAGCAGGGTTACAGAAATCAAAATAATATCAAATCAAAATCGCTCATAAGCCAAGAGCTTAAACTTGATTTGTCTTCCAACTTCAATAAAAACACAAACCTCAATAGTAGTAGCTTCAATGACAAATAATCTAATATTGTAATTAAAATTTCTTCTGATTTAGGCTTTAAAAAGAAAATCCTAAAAATTTCATAAACTTAATTGTTGGTAATATTCTAGCAAGGACGAAATAAATTTTAATAAAGACTTTTGCCCTGATATTGAAGAAAAAATTTCTTATATTATTTGGACCAATTTCTTAATAACACAAAAAATAATAGTCCAGAGGTTATGCGGAAATATGAAAATATTTAGGAGGTAACGGAGGCACTTTTCTCAACTTTGATAGTAAAGTTTTCCGTTTTATTTGTATAAAAAATCCTTTAAGCCAGCGATAAAAATAACCTGTAATTCAGAAATCATATGCAAATGACGCAGTGCAATCACAAAAGAAACCTATTTTTTTTTCAATGACAAAAAAAAAATATATTCTAAACAGATCTTCTTATGAGTTCGGAACAACATGGTACTGATAACCTCTGTCCAAATTAAAGTTCAAACTATGTAATGGTTTTCAGCGTCAAAACAGGCAGTAAAATTTGAAAAATTTCAATGCCAATGCAGGTTTGTATTAAAGCAAAATAATTCTCTATAAAAATTAATTATCAATATTAAGTCCTTCTTTTTGAAAAAAATTTTAATGTGTACTTATTATCAAGATAATCAAAAAAGAATAAGGTCGAAGTCATTAAAAAAAACCTTTGGTGCTGAATAAGCCAGGGGTAATAAGTGCTTTAGGAAAATGTCAAAAATAATTGATCATGATTAAGGTAATGAAAATTTATAATTAAAAACAATTTAAATGAATTGAAGCTTGATATATGACAGAAAAAGTAACCACTTTCTGGAGATGTTTAGGAAACAACATAAGCAGAGTTGCTATAAAAGCAGCAGTGGGGCTGAGATTCAATTCATCCATATATTTAACGCTAGTTAAATCATACTGCATGAAATATAATAATAAAATAATAATAATAATAATAATAATAAAATTATTTCAAAATCAAGTCTCATATAAAATAATTTTTTTTTTTTTTTTTTTTCTTTTCTTTTTTAATAAGAATAAAGGTAGTAATGCAAAACAAAATAAAAGAAAGAGACAATTAAATTTTAAAATTACAATGAACTATTTACAACAAAAACATGTACAACTCCTTTTCCAGAATTTTAACTTCTGTTTAAAAATGGGAACACTTGCACTATTTTGAATATCATCTGGAAAGGTCTTGCATAGAAAACTGGCTTTACATTGCATGGATTTTGTACCATTAGTAATACACCTCGACCATTAGTAGCTGAAGGTGTCTACAACTATTTTCCATCTGCAAAAGTTCCAAAAGACGTAACATTAGTGATGTAGAAAAAACAAGGCAAAGTATTTAATGTTATTTCACCTTGAAATATACTCAAAGCATGCCTAATTCCCAATTAAGCCCTAATTATTTACTCTTTTCCAAACTCTCTTAATATAACTATAAAAATTTAAACGGCAATCAATAACAACACCTAACAGTTCGACTTCTTTACAGGAAAAATTCTCTTAACCAGAAATAAAAATAAAGTAGGTTTCAGGGACTTTTATCCCTAGAAACATAAGCTGGAATTTCCGACGTTTGGCATATATAGAGTAGTTACAAAACCAGAGATCAATTTGAAGATAATCTTTATTTAACCGATCTCGAGCGTTTTTAAAGGAAATGCGTAAATAGTATTATCATCAGCGAAGTTACGGATTTCTGTTTCCAAGGTAAAACAGAATTTATCGCTAAACAAAATATTAAATAGTAGAGGGCCTAAAATAGAACTCTGAGGTATTCCAAGTAAAATTTCAATCCACTTACTAACAAAAGAAGATATTTCAACCCTCTGTTTTCGACCCGATAGGTAACTATTTCGTAACTATTTCGTGCCTTGGCACGAAAACTCATAGGCGTATAGCTTAGCAATAAATGGATCATGTGGAATGTAGTCATATGCTTTAGAAAAGTCGTTAGAATTGTACCAATAATACCCTTTTTATCAAGACAACATTGCTATCTTTGAAGTAATTTCAACAGGGAATGTTAAGTCGAAAAGTCTTTTCGAAAACCACATAAACGATCAGAAAATTTATCTCCAAAAAATGAAAAAACTTATATAAAAATTTTTTATTTCATATACTTTTGATAAAGTTGGTAATGTACTAATAGGGCAATAATTCAAGTAAGTAAGTGAGCCAGCCAGCCAGTTTGTATAATATTACATCATTCAATTGAACCGCTTTAAAAGTAGCTAGATTAAAAATATAAATTTTGTTCACAAAAACCATTATTCATTTGCTATAATCCTTTTCTCTACTTATACTCCGCAAGCCTAACAGAATTTTAGTGTCGATTCTAAAAATACAGTACAATTTTTAAATGAAAAAATCAGTAAACTACAAATATTTACGTCTTAGAGAATAACAAAACATAAAATAAAGAAATTTAAAAGCTACCAGCAAATACGAAGGTTGAAGATATTTCGGAAGAAACTACTGCATTTTGTATGATGTTCTAATACTGATTTATTGTTTATAATAGTCATGATCTGTAAAATTAAAAAGTTCCGATTCGCTAATGAAAACCTGAAGATCAATGTTGTAATATAAAGTAAAGGTCTAATTTCAATAACGTCTTTTTTTCACTAAAAATCATCAAGAAAAAGAAAAACTTAATATAACAATTGGGAAACCTTGACTTGAGAAAGAATATATAATTTATGTATATAACAAGGTTTAACTGAAGCCAAAATTAAACATCCAAGAAAAATCAAACAAACGTGATTTACATAATTAAGTTGAAATCATAGATTTTATCATTTCTTGTTAATAAATTTTCTTCGAGCAAAGGTCATCAATTTTATTGTGGCAATTTATAGAAATAAAAAACTTTAATAAAATCACAAAGTATCTGGTTTTAATTTTCCTATCATTTATAATAGGTTTGGAGAAACGGGGAAGCAAGTATGGTCATATTTGACCTCCCCAGTGAAGAGAGAGTTTCAAAGTAAGCTACAACAAATGGATGGGGTGGTTAAAAAAAGAATAAAAGAAGGAAGAGGTAGGCTTTATCTATGCATTTTCATAAATTTCATTCAAAAATAAGTTTAGTTATTTTATCAATGGATATACGTTTTTCTCTTTTTCTCCTTTTTAAAGTTTTTTCAACCATTTAGGCGCTATTACATAATGACTAGGACGAAAAAAATGAATATATAATAAAAAATCAGGCATTTCTGATGTTTCTGCAGATAATTCACACAAGAAAAATAATTTTTGCAAAACAATCAGATCACGTCGTCCATTTGCAGTAGCTTACAATTAAGGTCAAATGACCTTACTTGCTTCACCGTTTCTTCAAACCTATTATAGAAAATAGAAAAATTAAGACTAGGTACTCCATGATTTTGCTAAACTTTTATTTCCACAAATAAATTAATAAAATTTGCATTTTCTTGATGATTGTTGATTACAAAAACTATCTATGTTTGATAAGTCAATTGGTGAATTTTTCGTTCGGGAAAGTGTCCGTCATGTATAATCTTGATGGACACCGGAGTTTACAGAGCAACAGTTCGATGAGAAGTCATCTAGGACCACCTTGATTTTTCTCCTTGAAAAGAAAGTCTTAACTGTAATCAAAACTTTACCATATGATACCATAAGAGTTCAATTTCTGAAGTCCTACATGCCACATATTAATACTTACGAAATTCCGAGTGTAATCGCCACGGTTTTACCAAAAGCATAAAAATTTTTCATTACTGGAGCAACAGAGTCCAATTTCCAGCATAAGGGAAAGCAGGACTCAACGATAAACTTCTTAAATAACATGCAGATAACCGTAGAGTGTTCCTGGTAGCAATTTTTTAATACAATCACAGGAATTTTATCAGGAAAAAGCTACTGCTTAACAGCCTAGCAAACCTTTCAGTTTTATATCTAGCTTAGGTAATGACCTCAGCTTCATCGAAGAGCAAAAGGGTCAAACATTTACACTTATTTGAAAAATTCGATAAATAGGTACGTCAGAAAAATCAAAATCCGATAGATTGAATGACCAGACATTCATGAACCTAGTTTTGGTACAAACTTTTAGCCTCCTCAATGACCCTTTTTCAGCCACTGCAGACTCTAATAAAAAGACTGCTCTTCTTAAAACATTTTTATGCGCTAAAGAAAACAAAAATAATTGTTGCGTTGAGCAATTGATGCGACAACTTATGGAAAAAACCATAGACTCTAGTGTGGTTTCACTTGATGTCTTCAGAAGGGAATATAGCCACCAATGCCAACATGAAACCAAAAAATAATTTCTTTTACATATTCTTATATATCAACAATGTGATCAAGTGGAATATCATGGATTAGATCACTGCCCTAGTCTAGTCTCCATGTTGATAAGAAAAAAAATTTTAAACAAAAACAAAAATAACTAACCTATAGATATTTTCAAAAATATTTATGTTTGTCAACTCAGACATTAATAATTAAAGAGATAAAACGCATTTCATGAGTTATAAGATT